>JADNRX010000580.1:0-31488 GCA_015501595.1 Hymenopellis radicata | reverse complement strand
AGAGAACCATCTCCGCCACCGCCACCTGCGCCTGTACCGCCGTCGTTGGAAGGGACACAGCAGATGTATTCGAACGCGAGCAGTAAGCGTCAGAGTGTTGATTGGTATGCTGGGTTGGCGTCTGAGTCGCAGAATGGGACGCCGGTTATGGAGAAGCTGCCGTCGACGATGGAGGAGGAGGAGGCTGTTGAGGATATATTGCCGCCTGCGCCTGTTCCGGATATTCATGTTCACGAGGTGGAGAGCGCGATTCCGGATCCGCTTGCTGATATTGACAAGAGTTCTGGTATGTTCGTTCATGTTGAAGGATTTATACATTGATGCTGATCGCATTTCAGATATCCGAGTTCGGTCGTTGTATGCTTACGACGGAGAGGGTGCGGAGGATTTGAGTGCGTATACTTTTACAATTTTAGGCTTTTCTGAACGCGTTGGTTTAGGCTTTGGTCCGGATATGATTATCGTCGCCAACCCGTCGAAGACTGGAGGTGATTGGTGGTATGGAAAGCTGGTTTCATCTGGAAAGTCGGGCATGTTCCCGCAGACTTTCGTGGAGCCTTTGAAGAACAGTATGTTATTGTTCTTCCGACAGCTTGTACTAACTCTGGTTTGTAGTCAAGGCGAAGGCGCTATATACTTACGATGGCACCTCAGCCGAAGAACTCAGTTTCACTGAAGGCGATACGATACCATCATCGACGACAGCGATCTGGAGTGGTGGAAGGCGGAACAAGGGGGCATGGTAGTCATCGTGCCCGCCGCGTATCTAGACGTTGAGGGTTAGTCACTTCCCCATCCTCCCAGTCTCCCTGTTTACCTTGCGTCGTAGGCTGAAATTGCTTTTTTCTTTTTCTTTACATGTACTCTTCAATTAAATCAACTTGCATCGCAATGGATTATTTCAACCTCTACGAAGGCGAGACGCAAATACACGCTCCTATACACGAGGCATCCTCAATCACGGAAAGTCCCATCGAGATTCAGGTTCGACCAAGTGTACCCGTGGCCGCGGACGCTTCTCAGAATGATTCCACGACTACGATGGCCGGCGATGAAAGAGATGTAGAGGTAAAAGCTAATGCGACAGACAGTAGCGATGAGGAAGACTCGGATTCCGATGAATCGAACTACATGTCGTTCGATGACAGCGATAGCGAATTGGATGACGCGTACCCAGAGACAAAGGCGGAACGCGAGGCAAGGGAACACGAGCGGCAGCTCGTGCTAGAGGCCGCAGGACTCATTCTCAAACAGGACGACAATGTCAAACCTCCTCCACGCCCAGTGCGACAACGGTCGCGATCGAGCAAGCGGCGGCCGCCTCCGCTCGCGCCGCGCCAACAGGTCTCGCATTCCGCGTCGTCGCTCGTGCACATAAAGAGCTGCCTCTGCCCCCGCCCCCGGATCCGGCGGACCACCTCAACGATGCTTTTGATCGATATGAAGCCTTCCGGAGTGCGCACGCGAACGCTAATAGCTTTCCGTTGCTTCTTCCGTGGATATGTCGCCCACGGTGTCTGTGGTGTCTCAACCGCCGTCGCTCAAGGACAAGGACGGGGGCGACAGCCGCAGCTCGTACTCTGGTTTCCTCCACTTCCTGGGCCGCAGCCGGACGCCTGTGGAGAGCAGCAGCAGCAGCGAGAGAAAGTGCCCGTTGGTTATTTCTGCGCCGATTTTGAACAGTCCGGATATGGTGGGCGGCCTGGTGATATTCAGCGGAGTGGGAGTCCGGCGTTTGGGAGTGTGAGTGTTTTTTCTTTTTGTGATGGGGTACGTATTGATGTTTGGGGTGGTAGTCGTGGGCGAGTTTGGTGGATAAGACGGCGTTGGAGGGGATACCGACTAGCGAGCGGAAGAGGCAAGAGGTGTGTTGTGTGTTGGGTTGTAGGGTGTTGTGCTGATGTCTGGGATAGGCTATATTCGAGCTCATTGCCACCGAGGTCGCGTATGTGCATGACTTGCAGCTTATCGTCGAGGTGCGTCTCCGTCGTGTACATTCCTCTCGTCTTGACGTCTATGCAGCACTTTTACTCGAGCATGCTCCCTCTACTGGACACGAAAGCCATCACCGTTGTCTTTGCCAACGTCGAGGACATCCTCATCACCAACACGGTGCGTGTGCTATTACATCACTACATGCGGTAGCCTCATTGTCTTTCTCGTATAGACGTTCATGAGCGCGCTGGAGGAGCGGCAGAAGGATTGTCGGTTGTATGTTGACCACATTGGGGACGTTATTCAGAGTCATATGTCGAGCATGGCGGTGTACATGGAGTATTGTGTCAACCAGTCGAACGCGATCAAGGTGCTCCGGGCTCTGAGGGATTCGAGGCCGGATCTTGCGGCGCATTTGCAGGTGAGTGTGGTGCGGTGTGGGGAAGGCTAATGCTAATGTGTGTGTGTGTGTTGTAGAAACTCCGCGATGATCCTGCTGCGAGGAGTTTGGATTTTCGAGTTATTTGCTTATTCCTAGTAAGCTATTTAAACATTCTATGTTCTCTGAAGGGTTGTTGAATGATGGCATAGTGCAACGCATAACGCGGTATCCTTTGTTGATCAAGCAGGTACGTCTCTTCTCTACCCACACCCCGCTTCAAATGACCCGACTTAGATTTCCATTACACTGATCCCGGACCCGAACGCGATGCGGTTACGAACTCTGTTGAAGTCGCGGAGAGGATACTGGACCATATCAACGAGACTATTCGTGAACAGGAAGGGCGGGAGATCCTGCGCACGATATCGCAGCATCTGTGGATTGGGCAGGGGCCGCCTGGATCTGACGGCGCCGACGCGAATATGGGGCAGCGGAAGCTGCTGAAGGACGGGATATTGTGCAAGGCGAAGAGCGGGCGGCGGCTGCATGCGTTTGTTGTAGTGATATTCTGGTGTTGACGGATGCGACGGCGAAGAATCTGTATAGGATGGTGAGTGGTTTGTGTGTTTATGCTGGTGGGTGTTCATTGTGGTATAGCCGATCTCGCTTGCGGAGGCGCAGGTGAAGGAGAGCCATGGTGAGCCCTTGTTGATTTGGACGTCTTGGCTTGAGTACTGATCGCGCGTTCAGACGACCTTGGGTTCCAAGTGGCTCTGCCGTACCCACGCGGTGGGGAGGCTGTTTCCCTTAAAGCGTCTTCTGTCCGGGATTGTCAACGTACGTGTGCTCTCTCTCTCCTCGTCGTACCCTCACTAATCGATCGATCGACAGTGTGGTTGCAGGCTATTGACAGCGCCACTCGTAGGTGTCGCGAGCGGAGAAGCGGGCTGCCACGCGTAAGGCGCGCGCGCATTAGGACGCCTGCATACTTATTTGGGACAATGATTGGGACGATAGTTTTTCTTGTATACCTTGTTCGACTAATTTATGGTGATTCTGTAGTGGTAGCCTTCAAGCACGAATCTCACAGCAATAAGTTTTGGAAAAGCAAAAGGTACGCGAAGCTTACTGAAGCCCCCAGGATCTACTATCTACAAAGCAATCATCTTGGCTGAAGTCGTGCCACTTGTGAATCCCGTGCACTTTATGGTTTCTAGTGTCCTTAGCACGAAAATGTTCACAATGTTGAGCACAAGTTCTTATATGTACGCCCCAACAAATTTATGCACACATAGCACGTGTCGCGCGTTGATCAATAACGGCGGTCCGGAGAACCGGTTTGTGGCTCGAATGCGCCTCCATGTTCGTTTTCTCTACCCATCGCCACTGCACTCTGTGAGAAGATGCCAGACCAAAGGACGGCGTCCTCCCACTCGACCGCGCGCCGTCTCCTACGTGCCGCCAGATACTCTTGATTTCAACCCACCATTCTGCAAGAGCGATCACTCACTCCACCCATTCCGGTCGCGCCATTGCACTTTCTGGATCGTCATGTATCTGAAGTCTTATTTTGAAGCCTTAAAATCTTGCCTTCTTTCTGTTGACTTGTTTGCTGCTTTGGAATCATTTTCCGCCGCTTGACACTTTGCAGAGAGTACTTCACATTTCATGAAATTCTCTCCTAGGAGAAATAGAGACTGCGGACGCACTTTCGATCATAAAGATAGGCGAGAAGGCGTGAATTGCTACGACGCAAATAGATCCAGCTCATCCTCACCCAAGTCAACCTGACTGTACCGCTACTATGCTTGAGGTGGCTCAATGCGGATCACGCTATAAACCCACACTGGTGAACGAAAATACTCTCTCAGAACCTTACTCTACATGTTGGGACTTTCACCAGACGATTTCAATCGTTGACCGAAAAATCGGAATGTTACGCGTCTCCTTGCGCACACAACCCACCTGGCATCGTGTATGATATTTGTTACAGATGGTTTGCTTGTTATGGAGATTATGGCGCGTCTAGACGCATAGACGGCTTCCTTGGCGCTTAGACTCGCATTACTCTGGGCGTCATTCTACACAAACGCGCCTCCGACGCACCGACCCTCTATGGACTTACCGACAACAGGTGGACCCGCCGAAGTCGTCGAGTGCGTATCGAGTGCCTTCCAACAGGCTACATCTGCGATATCGCCTTGTAGATCGTATTGCCGAGAAGCAACGGGTATGTTCCCCAATGCGAGGATTATATTCAAAAGGTGAGAGATCACTTTTATACATCGATTCTGGAAGCTGAATGATTGCAGGCATGGGTAGCCGCTGTCAAAACCGACGCTTCCCTTATAATCTTCGACTGTGGAAACTTTGTGCGGATTGGCATTCGGCATCGTGAACTGCAAACTCTGTTTCTGTCAAATCTTATTGACATTTGCTCGTGCAAGGACCCTTCGTACGGTGAACTGTGGACGGCGCTTCATATCGCCGTCGCTTCTGATGCCGTGCAGAGGGCGCGTCAATTGGAGAACCTCTTGGGCAAACGGAAACAAACGTCCGAGTCGGCTCCGACGAATCGGTCCAAGCGACGTAAACTCGACGACGCCGCCGTGCAAGTCTTGGACGAGGTGAGTGCCGACTCGTCGTATGAAGCTAGTCTGAGTAGTATTTACAGGAAATGACCAATATATTGCTTCATTTCCGCGCTGGCAGTATTCTTCCGGTTCAGTTACTTCGACTCGCCTGCTCCTCTTCTCTCTTCGAACGGAATCCGACCGCAGGCCTCGTTACCGGCCAAAGGACTATCTCAGCATCATCGCGGACAAGCCGCTCGGGTCGGTGCCGTGGGCGATGTATTCGCGTTGTGCTCGAATCCGCGCCTCGACCAACACTCGTCGCCTTTCATCCTCAAGGTAGCTTCCAAAGAAG
Source organism: Hymenopellis radicata (assembly GCA_015501595.1). Lineage (NCBI taxonomy): Eukaryota > Fungi > Basidiomycota > Agaricomycetes > Agaricales > Physalacriaceae > Hymenopellis > Hymenopellis radicata. The sequence continues at coordinate 26,243 of JADNRX010000580.1, read as the reverse complement.
CCAGCATTCGACGCCTAAAGCACGAGCTGCGCGTTTACCGCATTTACACGATGCCGGTGTAGCGGGGATACCATCCGTACTTGGTTTCCGCGAAAACCCGATGCGAGCTTATGCGTCCTGATGCTATCTGATGCTGGACTTCCCCTTGGACGCGCATGGACAGTGACCGCAAAGTGGATCTTTCCCACAGGCACAGTACGTCCAGTCTCTATCTTTCTAATTCGAGTTCTGAAATCGGGTCTCTCAGGGAATCGTTGCGCTCGATTCTTGGAAGCATACATGAGGCGGGATTCTGCATCGCGACGTCCGGTCTTGGAACATCATGGAGGATGCATCGGGGCGCGTTCGCTTCACCGACTTTGATCGTGCCAGTTTCCACGCCAAGGAGGCGGATTACATTGCTGAGAGAGCAAGGCTGGCTAAGTTTATTGGGGGAGAGTACGTGGATGATGATCGCGTTATTGGCGCAGATGACCTTGCATCCACTCAGCGCCGGCGAAGATGATACCACTTCGACAGCTATCATTAGGAGCTTCGCTCTTTATTCATTCCATACGTATAGTAGACTCACAAGTTATTTCGGCATTTCGTTAGTACATTACATATCTAGCAGCCGTTTTTTGAGAGGAGCGTGCTGTATACTTTCCGGTGGCTTTTATTTTCTTCATCCGGGCCTCAGTTGCCCTCCTCCAGACTGACCTTCCTTACAAATTGAAATGTGGCGCACAGTGACATAATCCTCCTCAATGCGTCTATCCCCGTCCCTTACGCTGTCCTGCAAGCACGCTTAACGCGTCGGAAACGCGTCGAATGCAACAGACGAACGGCGGCGATGCCGAGCTGTCAGTGACAGGTTGCTTAAGTAACGCTGAGACCTTTCCTCTTGCACTCATACCACGACCTACCAAGGAGCGCGTAGTTCATAGAATCCAGAGGATAGTCCTCGTCTCGGGATCCGTTCTTCCAGTCGTCTTTTCTGGGAGACTTCCGCAATCATGGTACGCGTCCGATTGTTGTCTCGATCCATTCCGCTTTCTCATAACGAGAAAAAGACTCAGCCTGGCATTCCTCTCGAAATCAAAACTCTCATTATCCGAGAGCTATCTCCATACGGCTCCGAATCCAACCCTCGCTATACCCCTGTGTCCGAGACGAAAAAGCGGCGTACTTTTGTGACCTGTGCACAGTCTGCTTGGTCTGGCCCGACACGATTGCTATTATTCGCCAAATCATATTCGAAAGGATTTCTCTTCACGCCAATGATCGCCATATAGACTCGTCGCTCCGCAACCTTTGCCAGGCCCTAGAAAATGATCCCAATCTTTCCACATTCGTCGCGATACTTGAATTCTCTCATCGAAATTCCAACGGCTCGTTGCCCCAAAATTCACCTTTCATTCCCACTGCCAGTCGTCCGCTCTTCCTCTCGTTCTTATCCTTTATTCCCAAAATGCACAAACTCAGATTTCTTTGCCTCGACCACATGCATTTCCACAATGAGACCTCCATCGAGTTGAACGACTTACGCATCCTGAAGGAATCCTCGGTTACGCACCTCACCCTCAGGAACAGCACCTTCTCCATCGCAGCATTTAACGTGTTCCTGGCTTACTGGGAGGATATGGTGCTTACGGAGCTCTGTGTTGACAGTATATCCCTCATTCCACATACCACTTACACGTCGGATCAGATGTCGCTTGAAATCGAAGAAGATACATGGGACTGGGACGAGGAGGATACCTGGACGGAATGGGAGGTCGACAAGCCCCGCACGACGTCCTTCTTATTTGTGTCAGATCTCGAGATGACACTCGTCAAGTCCCTTGGATGTGGCATATTGATGTTGATGGATTTCCTCGCAAGCGATGAGTGGTCGCCGTTCATCGATGTGGACAACTTGCAGATATTCGCGGGTGGATCAGCGATGACCGCCACAACTGTGATCCGGATCAACAATCTAATTCGCCGGTACGAACTCTCTTTTTTGTGGTTGGATGACTTCACAAATTGTATGTGGTGCACTTCTTTAGAATTCCCTTATCCTCTGACATATTTCTGCACTAGTCGAAGATGCGACAGGTACACCGCTCCACCTCGGTGGTGTCAAATGTTCGGAGATGGATTTTAGCATTCTTGAAGGCTTTGTCTTTGACGAACTTGACGAAGACCGCTTTGAGTGGTATGTTGAAAGCTTGGCCGCCGTTCCGCCAATTCGAGACTCCGACAGCTCACATTGCGTCTGACTATACTTGTTCCCCTGGAAGCCAAGGACTTGGGATCACAAGGTGTTTGGGGAATACTGGATTCAGCCTTGTCTGGCAACAACTTGCAACTCGCCACCCTCATTATTGACGTTTCGCCCACAATTTCTCCGACTTGCTCCAAAACTCGCGGACTGAAGGAGTTACTAGAGACATGGCTGATGAAAACTTGTTTCCCGAAGGTTGCTGCTAAATACTCGAGACAGAACAAAGAGACTGCAGGAGAGAAGAAGACGAGCTTACTGGCCCTATGGATAGGGGGTGAACAGTTTTATGCAAAGAAACAGTAGTAATAGATCCTCTCATCAAGAAAGTACTATGCCGACGTGCAGAGGCGGACTCCAAGCGGCGATGTGCAGAAGCATCAACACTCACGTAGTGGTATCTCCCTTTACTAAGGACAGTCAAGGCCTTCCTCAATCAACTGCGATTCATCGATATCGACACAAAGGGCCTGGGGCATCCTAAGTACATTAATCTCTGTTGCGTCTGTACGGCTAGGCTAGGACGTCAATCCTAGCGCCTTGTTGGCTCGCCGGACAGAACATAGCCTCGCAGGTCTTCCGTCGATCCAAAAGAGAGGTAATGGCCAAGTCGGGCACGAGCGCGCGACGCTGATAAGAAAAAAGTTCACATCACAGCGATCAGGCTCGTTGTCGAATAGCTGACCTCCATAACCGTTTGAATCACCATCATCAATTTTAACAGACCGACAAACCCTACGCGAGAGACAGTTATATCGTTGTGTGTGCCTCCCGAATCATCATGGCACCGGCCAGTGGGAGCTCGCCCGGTCCGATAGAAATTGTTGGTGGGTAATGACAGGGAATGGATTGGGAATGGACATGGTTCTGGTTATGGAATGGAGAGTAGTACCCTATGGAGCCCTGCGACAGATGAGGGCGTTGCCTGTGCAGAAGTCAGTGTGCGCATTTCTTAGCCCAGCGACTATCCGTCCCAATTTCTTGCGCCACGCCGCGCTGAGTCCTGTTGCGCCTATGCATGGTCCTGTGCCAAAGTCGGAAAACAGAATCGAGGGTGACTAAATGCGTAGGAGTGCGCATTTCCCAGCCCAGCGACCCCTAATATTTAGCACGAATTTCTCGCGCTGAATCGCGATGAATCCTATTCGCAGACATCCTGACACTGGTCCGACACGTTGGACGTTAGGGCGGATTAGCCGGAAAGACCAGCTGTCGGTTGGCCAAGGAGGACGACATATTCTTCCTTTGTCCGCTACAGAAGGACGAGCCGTGTCTGAGGGGACCAGAAAAGATGATGGCAGTAGGAAGCAGCAAAATGGTGCGCGTACACGTGCACGAGTCACGTGGACATCATCACGCGGCAGAGGTTCAAGGTTGTGCCGCGGCTCTGTTCGTCCAACTGCCATTCACCCAAACAAGGAGGAGCGCGCCTTTAACCGTTCTACTTTTTTCTTTGATACGTAGTAAACCAAGAAATACGCGAACCGTACAGAGGTAATGAAACCTGTCTTTGGTTTCATCATAATCACTGATGCGCATTCCTTAGGTTCCTCAAACAGTTATCTAAAGTCAGCATCCTTCGCTCCTGCGCTCCCAGGTCATAGTACCACACCAGGCCGCTTCGCGTCTTCTCTGTCTACTGAGAATATGGTACGTATCGGTCCCTTGAAAAGTTTTGCCTCCCGTTTACTAACTCGGTGGCAACACATTAGTCCAAACTTCCCCTCGAGATCAAATCTCTCATCATCAGTGAACTAGAGCCGCCCCCTCATCCCGTCTTGGATCTCGAAATCTTTGAGAAAGACGAGGCGGTATACCACCGCGACCTTCGTGCTGTCTGCCTAGTCTGGCCGGACACCATCCGCATCATACGTAAAATCCTCTTTCGACACGTCTCTCTCCGCGTATACGACCACGACTTGGACGCCTCTCTCCGCAATCTTTGTCAGGTGCTCGAAAATGACCCCGGTCTCGCTACATTTGTGCAGCTGCTGGAGCTGTCCGATGATGATGACCAGGTCTGCCCCATGTCTGACCATCCACTCTTCAACTCCGTTGTATCCTTCGTTCCGAAGATGGACCACCTCACGATACTTGTAATTTTCGGCATCCATAATTTCATGTCAACGGAGTCCATTGCGTCCTTGTGCGCTTCGCGACCATCACGGGTGTCAACTTGCAAATTAGGAATGTGCAAGTTTTCTGATGTCCGGGCTTTCAGCACATTCCTTAGTTGCTGGACGACAGCGGGACTTTACAATCTTGAGATTAAGGGCCTCTCTCTGCGTCCAAACATCAGTCATGTCGAGTTAAGTAGGGCGCTTCGCGTTTTCGTTAATGATTGGGACAACGAGAGCACTTGGATTCGCTGGAACATGGTTGACAAGCCCCGTCGCTCTTCCTTCTTGTCCGTTCGTATTCTGGAATTCATCTTCCCGAACCCACCCATGCTAAATTCAACGGTGGGCTAATGGCCATGGACCTCTTCGGTAGCACGCAGTGGTCCCCACTCAAAGCAATGGAGAATCTGCAGGTTTTAGGCGCATTCATGGAGAACAGCCTTGTCCACCGAATCAACAATCTCGTTCATCGATACCAGTTGACAATCAAATGCTTAACGCTAGCCCATATGCGAAACTGTGAGTAGAAAGCAAAGTCTCTCTTCAGTTCATTCTGACGTTGATTCCCTAGGCAAACTAGTCAACATCCCATTCGACTTTTCGAGTGTCGAGAGCATCACGCTCAGTGCAGTGGTGGACATTGATCTTAACCTCATGGAATCCCATGGTCACGGTGTTGACTGCTACATCAAAAGCTTAGCTGCTGTACGCTCAGAGTCTCGACTCAGAACGGTCAAGTTCATTTTCTACGTAGATCGGGCAGTCTCCGGGTCGATAGATGACTCGTTGGAGCGCCTGGACACGGCCTTATCTGGGGACCATTTGGAGCTGGAGGCGGTGAATTTCAAGGTGGTGGGGTTGCGAGGTTTTCTTCTTGAACACGTCTTCCCAAAGATTGCTGCAAAGTATTTTTTGGCCAGCGGTGCGAATTGGGAGGAGCTATTTGATCCTACGAGGCAGTAGACCAGGTTAACTGTTGGGTTTAGTGTGTGTATACCAAGTTACATACTTGATTAGAAAGAAACAGATCTAGGTCAACTACTAGTAGGGACAGGTCTCGGAAGGGTTTCGGACTCGAAATCAGTGTGTTCCAGCGGTAACATAGGTCAGGTATAGTCCTGTAACCGAACCCTATATGAGTGACAAGTCGACGATATAGGGTCCTGGTTTTCTCGTGATTTTTTTGGCACTGGGAACATCACGTCCGTATATAGTATATGATCGAGAAAAATGCCATGTTTTTGCCATGTGTCAGATCCAGAGATCCATCCCAATCTGACCGACGCACCTCTCTGCCACCTACGACGACGTCAAAATCACTGGCGCGTCCTACTTCTGCAACAAAATTACGATATAGTTGCCATCTGCTAATAAAGGCATGATTCCCTACTTCAAACCACGTAAACCACCGCTTCTCTGTACCGGCCAATTCAATTTTCAACCAGCAGACACTGCGGGCAGCTCCCGTTGAGAGCATATCCTGTGTACGAGCGATGCTCGAACCTCTGACGACACTAAGACTTTCCCAGGAAACTTCCCCAAGCACGCAGAGCCTTTCTAACAAAAAGTAATCTGCAACCTGGCAGACAACCTGATCAGACATCTCTAAAACATGTTGGATGCATCTTAGTCCATCTGTGGTTGAAAGCGGAAACGGCAGCGGTCTTGAAGTCGCGTTCAGCGCGATGTACATGCTAAGTCGACAAACACGCTTAAGTCACGCGGATCCAAATGGGGCCCCACCCACATGGCAGGCAGGCATTTTTCTCGATCATATACTATATACGGACGTGATGTTCCCAGTGCCAAAAAAATCACGAGAAAACCAGGACCCTATATCGTCGACTTGTCACTCATATAGGGTTCGGTTACAGTGCCAAAAAAATCACGAGAAAACCAGGACCCTATATCGTCGACTTGTCACTCATATAGGGTTCGGTTACAGGACTAGGGATCCTCGCCTTTCGTCGGATTTCTCGCAACAATGCCCTAGCGAAAACCCCTCCGTCACGGAGGACGGCTAGCGCATCTTCATCGACGCTGCCACGAACGACGGCGGCAGAGGCGCTCCCAACGACGGCGCCGATTCCAAAGGCGTCTCTAACTATTCGCGCGTTGATCAGGGATGTCATACGGCCTGGTCCAGTGATAAAGGCGCGACCACCGATGGAGGCTGTACTGCGCCTGGCTATGGTCTTTGGAATCGCGACGACTGGCGTCGCCGTCGCGTCAGCAGCGACCATATGGGGTGGTATGGCGGTCTTGGGTGTCAATAACGTGCGTTCATAATCCTTCTCGGAAAATCTGTTTTGAATATGCTTTTAGGTTCATGAATTCTCGTATCGCATGCGCTCGATGCTGGCGCACAGGATGCCTGTCATCACATCGCGAATACATAACCTGCATGCCTACTCCGATGAGGACGACATACCTGACTCGGTCTCTCAGTGGAATTGGGAAGCTGCCCGACAACGTTTACAGGAGATATACGACAAGGAGGGCTTTTTGGCCTGGTCTGAAGCTGCGCTGGAGGAGATGGAGATCGAAACCAGGCTCGAGAGGTTCAGCCGAAAACAGGCCGACGCGCCCCGGACTGCATAGTGTAAGTCTGTTCTGTGTGGTCTTGGTGTAATCTCTGATCTCTCGGCTAGAGCGAGCAAAGCCTTCTATTTAGTTCTGCTATAATATGCGACATTATTACTGTACAATTGCTTTCGGTCCATTCCGATGTTCGTTGAACTGTTTGCAACGCGAAGTACGACACCAATGGCTAGCTAGACGGGTATCTCGTTGTGTTCACCAAAGGGCTGCGAAGCTATTCGACTCGAAGTACGTGACACCCCTTCTCTTTCTTGTGTTGAATAACTCATTTTCATAGGAGACATCATGAGTTACATCTTGAGTGTAAATTCTCGAAAGCAGCTTTACTGGTTACCGGCGAGGCCGACAAGCCCATCTTGTTGTCACCCCGCCACCCACTCCGCGGCTTTAATTCAGTTCCACATGTCACGTCTATCGTTGGCTCTAACCAAGGTGGCCGATCTGCAACCGGTCGTAGAAAAGCTTGCGAGCATTTTACTGATTGTGGTAATCATATTGGGCTTTGCCTGACACGGAACGTATGTTTATGGCGCTCGTCCCGGAATTTCTTGCAACGTGAGTACACGAATGATGCTGGCTGGTGCGTTGAATTCTAGGTTGATGTCCCGCGGGTACTCGACGAAGCTTGAGTCGCGTTGCGTTCAAAATCCATGAAGAAAGCGCAGATCTTCGTTCACAGGCCGACGCGCTCCGGACTTCATAGTGTCAGTCTCTTCTGCGTTATGATATTTCGGTTCTAACTAATGGCACGCATGTAGAGCATTTTTTTGTATATATAATACTAGTTCCTTGTCCTTACCAGCAAGGCCTGTCAGACCTGCTCAAATTCAGTTCCAACTTTTGATGAAGCTTTTGTCATTCGGCTTTCTTCTCCACCGTTTCTCTTCATTGAGCCTGTCTTCCGAACTCATAAGAATGAGCGCACAGTCTTGGAACACATGAAGGCTGAAGCAAGGTTGTGACACTTGATTGAAGCTCAGCAACCAAAAGTATCTCACTGTGAGTTGCAACTTGCAACTCAGCTTCAGCGGCTTTGACAGACCCTGCTAAGTGCTCCTCAGCACCATGCTTGTACAGCTGTTAACCCACTTTCCGTCGGTTGCTAATTGACAGTGTCGATGTAGGGTATACGACAAGGAGGGCTTTTTTGGCCTAGTCTGAAGCCGCGCTGAAGGAGATGGAGATCTACGCCGCATTTGTAAGTAAGGTCAGTCTCGTGGAGGGCAGTGCGTGCAAGAGGACGGCCACCTGAGCGACGAAGAAAATGAATGTGGGAAGTACACAGTACGGTCCTCACACCGACCGCTAGTTATGTAATGTAGTAAAAAAAATGCCGACTTCGAAAAGCAACCTGTCGGTCTACTATCATTATGGAGTGAATAAAGAGCGAAGCCGCCAATCATAGCCCAGTCGAAGTAGTATCATCCTCACCGGCGCGGAGCGGATGCGAGGTCATCTGCGCCAATAACGCGATCATCGTCCACGTACTCTCCCCCAATGAACTTATCCAGCCTTGCTCTCTCAGCAACGTAATCCGCCTCCTTGGCGTGGAAACTGGCGCGATCAAAGTCGGTGAAGCGAACGCGCCCCGATGCATCCTCCATGATGTTCCAAGACCGGACGTCGCGATGCAGAATCCCCGCCTCATGTATGCTTTCCAGAATCGAGCGCAACGATTCCCTGAAGAGACCCGATTTCAGAACTCGAATTAGAAAGATAGGGACTGGACGTACTGTGCCTGTGGGGAAAGATCCACTTTGCGGTCACTGTCCATGCACCGTCCAAGGGGAAGTCCAGCATCAGATAGCATCAGGACGCATAAGCTCGCATCAGGGTTTTCGCGGAAACCAAGTACGGATGGTATCCCCGCCACGCCGGCATCGTGTAAATGCCGGTAAACGCGCAACTCGTGTTTTAGGCGCCGAATGCTGGCTTCTTTGGAAGCTACCTTGAGGATGAAAGGACGACGAGTGTTGGTCGAGGCGCCGGATTCGAGCACAACGCGAAATACATCGCCCACGGCACCCGACCCGAGCGGCTTGTCCGCGATGATGCTGAGATAGTCCTTTGGCCGGTAACGAGGCCTGCGGTCGGATTCCGTTCGGAAGAGAAGAAGAGGAGCAGGCGATTCGAAGTAACTGAACCGGAAGAATACCGCCACCGCAGGAAATGAAGCAATATATTTGGTCATTTCCTGTAAATACTACTCAGACTAGCTTCATACGACGAGTCGGCACTCACCTCGTCCAAGACTTGCATGGCGGCGTCGTCGAGTTTACGTCGCTTGGACCGATTCGTCGGAGCCGACTCGGACGTTTGTTTCCGTTTGCCCACACGAGGGTTCTCCAATTGACGCGCCCTCTGCACGGCATCAGAAGCGACGGCGATATGAAGCGCCGTCCACAGTTCACCGTATGAAGGGTCCTTGCAGGAGCAAATGTCAATAAGATTTGACAGGAACAGAGTTTGCAGTTCACGATGCCGAATGCCAATCCGCACAAAGTTTCCACAGTCGAAGATTATAAGGGAAGCGTCAATTTTGACAGCGGCTACCCATGCCTGCAATCATTCAGCTTCCCAGAATCGATGTTACAAAAGTGATATCTTACCTTTTGAATATAATCCTCGCATTGGGGAACATAACCGTCTGCCTTCTCGGCAATACGATCTACAAGGCCGATATCGCGAGATGGAGCGTGTTGCGAACACACTCTGACACGCACTCGACGACTTCGACGGGGTCCGCCTGTTGTCGGTAACGTCCATAGAGGGTCCGGTGCGTCGGGAGGCGGCGTTTGTGTAGATGACGTCCCAGAGTAATGTGAGTCTAAGCGCCAGGGGAAGACATCTATGGCGTCTAGACGCGCCATGTCCTCCATGACAGGCAAACCATCGGTACAAAATATCATACACGATGCCAGGTGGGTTGTGTGCGCAAGGAGACGCGTATACATCTCCCGATTTCGCCGGTTCAACGACTTGAAATCGTCTGGTGAAAGGTCCCAAACATGTAGAGTAAGGTTCTGAGAGGAGTACTTTTCGTTCACCAGCGTGGGCTTTATAGCGTGATCCGCATTGAGCCACATCAGCATAGTAACGGTACAGTCAGGTTGACTTGGGTGGAGGATGAGGCTGGACGCTATTTGCGTCGTAGCGAATTCCACGCCGTCCTCGCGTATCTTTATGATCGAAAGTGCGTCCGCAGTCTCTATTCTTTCATAGGAGAAGATTTCATGAAATGTGAAGTACTCGTCCTGCAAAGTGTCAAGCGGGGCGGAAAATGACCCCAAAGCAGCAAACAAGTCAACATGAAAAGAAGGCAAGATTTTAAGGTGCTTCAAAATAAGACTTTCAGATATATGACGATCCAGAAAGTGCAATGGCGCGACCGGAATGGGTGGAGTGAGTGATTCGCTCCTTTGCAGAAATGGCGGATTGAAATCAAAGAGTTTCTGGCGGCACGTAGGAGACGGCGCGCCGGTCGACTGGGAGGACGCCGTCCTTTGGTCTGGCATCTTCTCACAGAGTGCAGCGGCGATGGGTAGAGAAAACGAACATAACGTTACGTGAAGCGACGCGCATCACATGCATCACATACCGGTACTCCGGACCGGGACCGCGATCAACGGCCATTGCAGGTTCAAGCTAGCACTGAGCACTCATTGACTCAATCGCATTCTGGATTCTTTCGGGGCTGAAATGGACCCTCCATAGGCGGCAGCCAGTGATGAACATCTTGCGAAATACAACAATTACCTTGATTGCCGGCCGTCATGCTGTCCTTCATTCCAGCGCGGTTATTGTTGTCTGGTCTGATGTTGTGTGTGCGCGTTCCCACAAGCCCTAGAAAAGAACAATAGCTTGGGCGTCTAATGTGCTTGTCCTCATTTGTCTGCCTTGTTCTTTTATGTTACTACCCTGATCATTGCCACGATAAATACAGCGCACAGGTCGTTTGCAGGTGCGGCATCCCTTCTTCTTTCCCCACATCTGGTACGTGCCCCGCTGCTGCGAAATAGTGATTCTGACACGTCGACAGTAATCACTGTAACACTTCTATGTCTATATCCTCCGACCAAACAGAGCCGCTGGTGGATACCATGCAGAGCGAGTCCGACGACAGGCCCACTACAATCCCGAACTCCATCCGTTCCATTCTTCTCAACAGCATCGTCCCCAAGTTCCATAACACCCGCGATGTTGCAGCCTCGACTATGTCGCTCGATGTATTTGGACCTCCTCTGACACCAACGCCTACGGGTTCAAAGAGAAGCGCCACAATGATATCGAACGACACTGATGCGAGTTTCGCTCAGCACCCTCTCCGACAAAGACTTCCCCCCGACTACACCGGGCCATTCCCAGGCCTTTATGCCATGCATCTGGCACCTAACTTGCAGATCGATGGTGTCGAATCTTTTCCTGATCTCCCTGTTCACCTTGTCGAGTCCATATGGAAGTATCCAAGCATTGATGTTCAGATTCCTTCACGAAATAATTTTTCACCTTCCTCTATGCAAAAAAAGTTTAAGGCCCATGCGAGCGGGAGAGGCCAAGCCATAGAGTCAATTGGTGACTTGAAAGCAGCGCATCACTACAGAGAATCGATGGCGGCGACCTTTGCATCGGTCCTCGTCGGGAACTCATCATCCGTGGAGACGTCAGGATTCCTGAAATGGACGGAGAGCCCCCGAAACCTTTATCCTGGTTCCGCCGAAGCCCTCGCGGGAGGCTACGTCTCCATTGATCCCTCCCTGCCACGCGTTAGCCCTTCGATGAGAGAGATGCTGCAGATGGGGATTGATGCTATCCAAAGATTTCGTCTTTCTGATATCCAGGTGACGGACTTTCAAGCAATATGTGCGCCGCTTGATGGCAAGTTTCCTCTGTGGGCCGTTGAGCAATTCGCTAAACAAAGACTCGTGCTTACTTCATTAACCTGCCAAGGCAAGGATGATCGTCACTACTTCTGTGGCTCGGATCGTTGTACCGTCGATATGGATAGGCTGTCCCCTCGCTCTGGTAGACCAACGGGTGTTGACGGCGATCCAGCTCTCAAGTTGGTCGAAAACTGTGACCCGGCTGTGGCGGGGGGATCTTATGAGAAACCCCTTAGTGACGACTGGAAGCTTCAACTCGTAGTTTCAATACTGCTTCATCTGGTACGCGTCATCAATCGAACTGATTTATATCGTGATTTTAAATCTTCCGTAGTTGTGGGCAAAGGCTGTAGCCGTGGATGCCACTTTCATCATCCTCACAGGCGGCAACTTGGAAATCATCTGCCTTCGTGTACGCGGCAATCAAACACTCTACATATCTGATATCCTACCCGTGGATCGCCAGCCATTTCCGTCCACGACACACCTTGCGCTCCATACTGGAATTAACATAGCCGCATTTAATGATGCAATCAGTCGAGGACGAAAAAACATGGAACACATGGAGGCTGGTACTTTGCCATCTACCTTCAGACAGACTTGTATAGGCGAGATCGACCTATTCAACTCGACCCTTGGTTTCGCCGAGTTATCGTCCTTGCTTGAACCGTCCGTTGGGAAATTTTTACCTTCAACAGTATCGGTTAGTGGCCTATGCATCTTACATTAACAAGATATTTTCTAACACGCTTCAGGGCAACACCGAATCCTTTGACACTGTACATGGGCTATTCATCGATGCTGCAAGAGTTCAAATTTGCTGGGATGACGACGACCTGACAACCATTTTCGCCGACTCAGAATCTCCTCTGACTTTAGAATCCTACACTCCGTACGAGACCATACTGCATGTCAAGATTCATTGCTTGAAGGAAGGAGGACGGCGGGCCTTCCTCTGTCACTTCATCGGTGATGATGAGACCCAAACACCTTACGGAAAGTCATTGCTGCTGAAGATTGCCCGGGATGAAGAGCAGCACAACCTTTTGACTGAGATCAATCACCTATACGACTTGGAACAGTGTTCAGAATACATTTCGAGCAGAGTGCCAAAGATTTACAGCGTCTTCTCGGGTCAGAAGGATGGTCACCGCTTCACGGCATGCGTCATGGAGCACTACGACGGTTATTACCCTTTGACTATTGCCGACAACATAGATGATGACTTACAGTACGCCCTTTTCTGCATTACGCGCCGTGCATTCGCTCACTGCAAGTATACATAGAGAAAACATTCGGGAATGGGTGGATCGACTGCACAAGGAGGCGCAGATTGTGCATAGTGGCCTGGTGCTGGGAGACAACATTCTCTTTAACCCGTCCAATCCCAACTCCTTCTACGTGGTGGGATGGAGCAAGGCGACAAAGAATGACGAGGACGGTAAAGAGGAAAAAGAGAATCGTGTAGTCGACTCCCTGATTAAACACGTAGCACTTAGGATGTCGCCAGATATCGTCCCACCGAAGAAGAAAGCCAAGGTGACTCATACCCAGACATAGTTAGAAGCATAACACTACCCATTATCTGCACGTTGTACTTGTACTCAATCCATGATTCAATTGATCGTGCATTCGCATCGTCTGTGATAGTGACGTTGGGCAATGAAGTTTGTTCCTTTTCTCGACACCACAACTGGCAAGCTACAACTTTGCTCGTGACAATCACAGCTCATGAAAGCATTCGAGTTCCTCCAACTTGAACTTTGGAGTACATACGCGCCAGCTACAGTCGGTGTTCTCGAACATTAGGCGCGAAGGGAGTACTAATAACAAAGATCCCAGAAGCTCAGCTGCGATCGCTTGTTTAACACCCTCAGATCCAAAGCGTTAACAGCCTCTCTCCATCGCCCGGGATTCGTAAACAAGTGATCCTGTGTTAGCTTTCTATAACGCTTTCTAGCATCGAGTCGTTCTGGGGTTTTCACTAATGGCGGGAAACGGTAGGCGTCGGCCGCGACCCATAGAGGGACAACGCGCGCCCTTTCCCAGTCGACACAATCCGTGTCCGGCCGTCACGGGCGACAATTAGGTTGTAGTCGACATGTTCCAAGACGAAGGGTAAGTTGTCGGGAGGAACGGAAAGTTTTCGATGTAGTGCAAGCGTTCGAAGTTGATTGTGGTCACTAGAAGTGCGATTCCCCTTCTCGGCCTGCACTCTTCATGCCATCGTGGCTTGATGATGATGCTTCCACGGGATCCACAAGTGGCACGCCTCCGGGAACGATGACTGCTCCGTACAACCATGACCAATGACTCCATGTTGAATGGTAGGGCTCAGCTGAGCTTCGTTGCGCCGCGGGACAGATGCTTACTAGTGGGTTCATCCTTTGACTAATTGTTGTAAGACTGTCTGAAGCAGCGTACGACCTTCGTATATTCATGCGTGCGATACATCGTACAATGAACGAGCAGACAATAAGAAGGTAATTTGGGCGTCATTCGTTCAATGCGGCCGATCTGAACCAGGAAATAACAGCTCTGTGTTTACACGACAACAGCGTACTAGCGATCGCTGGAAAAAGTGTGAATGACCCCATCGTAAGCTTGCCTTGTCTGAAGGAGGACATGTCTAATTCATCGTTTCAGCGCATGATCCTGAAGACGACAGCATCCTGATAATGCCTAGATTTCCCCTGGTAAGATCATACGACTGACGGGGACATTTCTAACAATACCTTTTCTAGTTTTGTCGCCTCCAACATTGCCATTCAAACTGTCCTTCTATTCCTCGAAAGGAGAAATCAGCTTGTAATCGTAGTCCTCGTTTTTCCCTGTCATCTGTAGTTGAATTATCTTGCATTGTCTGTTTTAGTTACAGCACGAAATAGTGACACCGTCAACGACCTGTAAACGCGCCAGCGCAGGAGATCAGAGCAATCGTGTTTCCTCCCTGAACTTACACGTCTTCGACCCTAAACTCTTGACTCCAGTCTCTCGAGCCTCCTCCTGTGTGGCGGCTAAATCGATGTTAAAGCTCCTCGTCGTATATCTCCTGTTGTGGAGGCAGGCATCAGATATGATTGGGTTTTTGGTAACAGAATCTGTCAAGAAGAATGAACGCGGAATGTCGAGCGCGTCCGAGGGTCCGGCAATGTCGGCGTGGTGCAGGATGGGCTGGAATACTAATCGCCGCCGCCACTAGTCAGAACCAAATTCATTTTGCTTTCAGTAAAAAACTATTGACGCACATTGCTAACACTCTTGGCCGCCAGATGTTCTTTGCAGCTAGGGCGGTGGGAGCACCCACTGCATTCCGAATGCCATCGCCAGGCCAATCGGGCCCGCAGAACCAGCATTATACCAGTATATTTTGAGCGATATTCCGTCGTCGTCGTCAGGGATGTCTGTAGAGCGGTTATTGGGCACAGCGTTGACAAAGGCGCGCCAGCCGTCCTCCGTAGCTGTTGCTGTTGCTGTTGCCGCAAGGAATCCGGTCGAAGGGCATACAGCTCCAAGGGCGTAACGACTAAGGCAGTCCGTGAATCAGATGAGCATCATTGTGAGAGGAATACTGTGCAGTGTGCATTGTATACGCAGGAGCGGGGAGAGGCAGGCTTACGTGTATGGCCGAGATGATCTCAATTGGGTTATCGCCCTTTTCCTTTAACGGCCACGGTCACGGACTGCTAAACTTGACGCGCACTCGAGAAACGTTTGCTCCAATGAATGCACAATGCACGGCCTTCTCTCCAGAATCTGAATCTCACTCGGAAGCACTACAGAACCTGGAACTGAATGTACGGCCTTACGCGCAGCTTCGCTATGTGTTTCCCCTTCGCCCAAGCTGTCCAAATTAGACGACGCGATACGAGTCAATGTCACAGGTTCACCATCTTGTACATTACCTACAGTCATCGATCAGGGAACTCCCTCGGACCATACTCATGACGCGACATATGGCATCTCCCGCTCTCGTCTTCGCGTCTTGCGCGGAAATAGAGCATACAACCACCGCGTAAGGCTGTTTTGATAGCTCATCACCCAGGCTTGGTAGCGTCGTCGTTTGTCGATGTATCGTTGATCTACTAAATTTTTTCACAAGTGTTGGCCATCGTATGCATGCGCCGAAGAAACGAAAGGTGTGCTATCTTTGTCTAGATACTACGGATAGCTTGGTATCTGATGTATCGTTCGTTTAGGTTCATTACAATGCACACGCAGCCTCACTGTGAGGGCCGCAGCGAGCATCAAATTCTTGGCTACTGGACGCGACACCACGTTTCTGGACGCGACATGGTATCTGGAATACCAGGACTCTCTCATTGTCGAGGTATGGATCATTCGGACCCACGAATCATCAAGGCTGTCTACCATCCTTCGCTTGGGCGAAGGGCGCTGAACAGCAGCTTCGACCCCTTCCTCGAGTCATAGCGCTATTCGAGTCAACACCAACTTCGTGGGCGTCTACAGCCCATCTGAGATCATCGGTGTTCGTGGCCCTGTCGTACTAGTCCAATAACCTATTCTTACCTTGATGCGCGCCTAGCGACTTGGAACACAGTGAGTACTACAGCTATTCCGTCAACATATGGCAGGCAGGCAGTTCAACACGAGTTGCAGAGTATGAATCGAAGCTGCATCTCCAACATACAAGGTTCACCTCATGGATAATTATCTGACCACAGCCTCTCCTTGATGAGAACGTAGGGACCCAAAATCTTTCATCTGTGCTCAAACTAGAAGATTACTGCGTACTGCGGTTCAGAGAAGCACATCGACTCATAGCTAACGAGTCAGCGACCTGTTTACGTCGTTCACACATACTGTCAGTACCATATATTACTGTGTTCTGTGATGATACGTGTCGCGTAGCGTGGATACTTTGTTCACGGAGACCGATATGACCTGGCGATTCGATGCAGAAGCTGGACCGAAAGTGTGTTCATTAGATCATATGTGGACTGCTGAGCTTTTATCGCTACCGCTAGTACGGAGAGTTTGTTCTAGTTTGGATCATGTAGAAATGTATATTAGAAGTCGTATAAGTATAAGGCTGGGTGTCCGTTAGATGCAAGCAAACCCGTCCCGCTAGTTCGTAATGAACATAACTATGTCAAACGCCATGGTTTACTTCTTCAGTCTAATTCTCGGGGGACTTGTCCTCGTATTGCGTGAGCGGCAGGTCCCTTCGTCAATAGTCCTAACTCAGCATGCTTACAGTACGCCAATTATTTGCATTGCGTCGCACCCCGAATGACGATCAATCGCAGGATGTCTTGGCAATCTTGCCCCCTCCTGTGACTCTGACTCTGAGCGCCAACGCCGGTGCTCAACCTCGTGGTCCACTGACCACGTTCATCGTCGGTGAGTCAAGACTTTGCTCCTGGTAATATTAGGATTACTGACCAATGCTTTTGTCTAGAATTATTCAAATGCATGTTTGAATTCTTGAAATACCTGAAGGAAGTTGTTCTTCCTTCGTACCTCAACTATCTCTGGGAACAGATCTGGTCTAACAACTAGTTCTATCCCATCCTCCCCCCCTTTCCCTTACTTTCACCTATTTTCTTGCTCTCGTATTTAGCTCCGTCCAACTTCTCACAAAGTTACCGAAGCCTGTTACCAACTTACCCTCAGACTTCCTCCATTCCCATGTGTACAATTAATTAAGGCCCGGTTTTATGCAACTGAATTTGTTATATGAATGCCTTATCTTTCTTTGGTTCTGTATGCACGCTTGAGTTGTGTTCAGACTTGGTTCAGACTGCCATCGCTGGTCGAACGTGGCGTCGGCTTATGTGTGCGATCAAATTTTGATGGGCCGACCCTTTTTATAGGTTGCTCCTTACCATCACGGTCAGATCTCACCGGATGACGTTTACTCCTCCCCGCTATCTCGCACGTCCCGACGAACATGAAAAAGAAGTTTCGTTGACATCGGCGCCACTCAACTCAATGTACAGTGTCATATGAGCTCCGTGGCGTTCGAACTTCGATATTAGACGCGTCACGCAACCATGATTCGCGTACTTTGTATGGCTTCCGATACCGTTGTACCCCCGGCAGTGTTGCTAGCGGAATCGGTATCGTTGCGCGATGATAACGTAGAGCTGGTAATGGTGGAGCTTCTCTCGACTCTGGCTTTATAAAGCCCCAATCTTAACCTGTCTTGCAGCCGAATTTGTCCTGAAAAACATGTCCGACGACCTGAGGGTAGTCATTGTTGGCGCTGGGTGCGTTGAGGTCACTTTGAGTTCGATTCTAGGCTTACTCTCTACCAGCATCGGTGGTCTATGCATGGGGATCGCCCTGCGGAAACAGCTGCCAACCTTCGAAAATTTTACCGTACGATGCCTCTTCAGATTACTTGCGATTTTCCCAATGCACTTGACAGATTTATGAAGTAGCCTCCGAGATTGGTGGCACATGGAGGGTAAGTTGCCACTTGTTTGAGCACGAATTCGTGGCGCTCATGTCCACGGTAGAGCAATATGTATCCGGTACGGGTCCCCAAGTAACAGCTGGCTCATGTTGACTTCATGCTATAACCGATACAGGGATGCGCCTCGGATACGGAGATGAATCTCTACACACACTCGTGCGATCTGAGATATGACTGGAAAGGATCACACGGGACGCAGCGGGAGATACAGGCATATTGGTCTGAACTGGTGAAAAAGTACGACCTGGGCCCTCATCTCGTTCTCGACACGAGGGTAGTAGCAGCCCACTGGGGTAGCGAGAGAGAGGGATACGTTGTGACGACGGAAAGAACGACCAACGGGGAGCGGCAGAAATCCTTTGCGAAGGTCGTCGTAACGGCGACAGGCGTACTAGGCGAAGCTTTGCATTTTCCCGATATTCCTGGGATAAACTCCTTCAAGGGGACGTCATTCCACAGCGCTCGGTGGGATCATTCGCTAGATTTGCGGAACAAGACAGTCGGTGTAATCGGGTCAGGACCCTCTGCGTAAGTGCGTTCGCCACTAGTGATGTTTGCGCTGACTTGGACTTGTAGAGCCCAATTTATCCCGAGTATCTCGTCAGATCCAAGCGTTGAAGTCGTGCAGTTCTGCAGGTCGAGAAATTGGTACCTTCCTTGTGTTAGTTCACACCGAACATCTTTTGACTCTGTGCTAATGTTTGGTTTTAGGGTGTTGAACAGTTCGGCTGGTTCAGACGATTCGTGTACAAACACGTACCTTTGGGAACTCGCCTCGCTCGACTCTGTCTGTGGTTCAAGGTACGCCTTTCTTGGAGGCTGGCAATTCAAGCGTTACCTATTTCCTAGTGGGAATGTATGTTCTTTTGGCCTATCTGTGCAACCCGATTTCTTCATCCTATCCTGAACAAGGTAAACTTCTATCTCTTCGTGAGATTTCCCGAAATCTAATCGATTATCGCAAAGCGCGTTGAGAACTATCTTCGAAGAATGACTCCAGAACGATACCATGATCAAATGATTCCAAAGTACAGTACGTTGTATTGTGTCTGCTTTCGCACATCCCGCCTGAGTCAACCCTGCTAGCTATCGGTGCGAAGCGACTTATTCATGACATTGGTTATCTGTCAGCTCTTCATCGACCGAACGTGAAACTGAATTGGGACGGAATTAGTTCAATTCACGAGAAAGGGATCCTGTCGAGGGCAGGTACTCCCCAGTTTTCCACCCACTCTGCGTTTCTCTCTGACGTCCCCTTCTAGGCGACGACATTCACCTCGACGTGCTCATTTTCGCGACTGGATATGTCGTAGTACGCGTTACCAACAATGGACGTCTGCGCGATAGCTGACCGCATGTCAGAACGACATTTTCATCGACGTTCGTGGACCGTCTGGTCGAACGGTAAAGGAGTACTACGACGCACGGGATGGACCTTATGCCTATCGCGGCGTTGCGGTTCCGGAATTTCCCAACTTCTTCATGGTCACCGGTGCGCTCAGGCTCATCTGCGTATTCTAGTCAGAACACTCACCTCTATGAAGGTCCTAACAGTGTGAACTCGAGCACACCTCTCGTCTTCTTCGACGAAGTTCATGTAAGTTTCCATGTCGTTACTTGATCTGACCAACACCTTTCGTCACAGGCGAATTATCTTATGAACCTGATAAAGCCAATCATCAGCAGGGACGTGTCCTTCTTTTCGCCGACGCATGTCGCAACAGACGCGTTCAACGCCCGGATGCAGGCCCGTTTAGCGACGACGGTATTCGGGGATGAAAGCTCGTGGTTGAAGAAGGATGGAAACGGGAGGTTGACGAGCGCGACTCCCTACTCGGCCTCATATACCTGGTGGATGATGCGCAAGGTGAATTGGTCGGATTGGGTATGGAAGGATGCGTCAGGGAAAGACGGTTGCTGGGCAGCTCATCTACGCGAGAAAGGGCGCTTTCAATTCTTGCTAAAGCTGCTTGTGGCGGTGCTGCCGCTGTTTGGGATGTATGCGTATTGGTAGCCATGTTGAGTCGTGCGCAGCCTAGCTTAAGCAGCCAGAACTTACAAGGCCGAATACTTAGTAGTATCGATACATCGTGTTGTGTGTTTGATTTAAGATTCGTTTCTTCTCATATCCTCACGCGTGACTTACACGATTACTTATTGGGTTTCATGCAGATGGAAACCTGAACGTTGACATCGATATGACCTCTATGAAGAATTTGGTATCTCGTAGACGAGGTACGAGTTTGAGGGAGATTGAGGTTTGTGTTACCAGAGAGGCACGTGTCGATCATCTCGTCACTCCTTCCTCGACCACCGACCACCACGACTTCGATCTCTAATCTCGCCCCCACGCTAGCGCTCACTAGCGAGAGCTACTTCTTGGTTACTTCACTTTGCTTTATCGTCACGGAGATTCGGACCGCTTGACTCTGACAAATTTGTCCATCATGCCGTCTGTCATTCTCAATCTGTACGACAGCATCAGGACAGCATGAAACACGCTTTCACTCTCTTGCACGCTCTAACTCCGTGTTTACCGTATATGCGGGCCAGCTTTTCCCTTTTCGAGGGGCCTTAGGATCATGTCCCTGGATGTGTCGACGAGGTTAAGCGCTTTGGCCATACGTGAACGATGTCTACACCAAGAAGAAGTATGTTCAGTAGTCCTGAACTCCCTCTAACCGATGTTGACACGCAGGAAGGATCAGCCACTTTGGGGTCGGCAACAGCCGCAGCTACCTCGCAGGAAATGATACCAACATATGTAGCTGCGAATACAAGCGCGCAGGAAACTCGCAGCGGTTCAGACTCAGAGAGTCCCCAGCAGGCCACATCGCGGCCAGACCTATCAAAAAGGACCTCAGCGGACCCATTTAATGCAACCCATACCGTGCAATCTCCTGTCAGCTCGCGCGTCGTTTCTCCGCTTCCACAAAACGTTGAGCTTCAACCCGTTGAAGGGTTTCTCCCCACTGCATTTACCACTCGTTATTCGGAATCACCCTCTCCCCTTCTTACTACTATGCCCACAGAATACTGCTTCAGTTCCATGACCCCACCGCCATCACCGTTCATCCCCCCACAACTGCAAACATCGCCCGAGAATTTCTCCTCATCTCCCCCATTTCCCATAAACGCCTATGCTCCGAATATTCTTGACGGTGTACCCTCTCTGCGTCGAACACCCTCCCCAGATATCTTTATCCCCTCGCCTCCGTCGACGCCTACTAGTATCCCAGATGCAACGCGACTTCATGGGCGCTTAGGTTCATCCCCGATACCCTGGGAGGAGGACAGCGCGCATTCAATAGAATCAGTTGATTCAACCCCGCTTCTTTTCAAATTCACCAGCCTGTTCCCTTGCGATCTTCGTATTTCGGGGGTGCGCATTCTTTAGAAGACCTGCGTCGGCCTGCAGCTCCGCCGCCGTACCCACCTTTGTATCAAGAATCTTTACATCCTCGTACGGATTGGTGGCCTTCTGGGTACTACGTCCCAAATTCTGATCCATATTCGATTAACCTACATCCCATACCGCCGTCCCGTCGCTGGCGCCCGGGATTGCCTGTTTCGCCCAATCAGCCTCTACCAGCGAGTCCCTTTCTTGATAATGCATGGCATACCAACACAACACAATTGCCACTGGCACCGTCAGCGCTTGTTATCCCACGTCCAGATATTCCATACATCACTCCTCAGGCTACGGGTGCATCTCGCCAGGCCGCCGCGCCTGTTGATGCAAGCGCGCTGAGTCCACAAATGGCGCATGGACCTTCAAATGTTTTCGGGCTCCGTCAACGCCGAGCTCATGCAGTGGCAAGTGGTCGGTCTCGCAATTTATTGCATTGAAAGATATGCTGATCCATCGTTCCAAGGGCTGAATCCTCTTCATTACGAAGAGAAATATCCTCCAGATCCAGTCTGTGAGGAAATGGGCCCGCATGCGCGATTATGGAGAATGTATCAAGATGAAAGTCAGATGCACGATCTAGCCATGGTAGACGATTCAAAAGACAATGTTGACGTTTTGCTGGTCTTCGTGAGTTTCTTTCGTCATTCTGTTAAGGATTCGTTTTGACACTTTCCTGGCATATGCATAGGCTGGTCTATTCTCTTCGGTGGTTACAACATTCGTTGCTCAGACCTCTCAGTCAATGCAGATGCCGTCGGATACGATCACAACATCGCTGGTATACGAACTCGTTAATATCCAGCGGGCTTCCTTCAACGGAACTTCGGTGAACGACGTGCCGTTTTCGTCATTGACGCCGGCATCGACCCAGCCCAGCTCCTCTGTCATCGTCTGGGTGAATGGCCTCTGGTTCATAAGCCTCGCGCTAAGCCTTACCACCGCCCTTCTCTCCGTGTTGGTCAAGCAGTGGTTTCACCAATACGTCTCCATGCCGTCCGGAACACCCCAGGACCGTAGCCTTGTCCGTCAATACCGGTTCTCGGGTCTTCAAAAGTGGCATGTTCCCATAATAGTTGGTCTGTTACCGGTTTTGATGCACGCGGCCGTCGCCATTTTTTTCTGCGGACTTGTCCTGTACCTCTTTCCCCTTGATTCTTCCATTGCCTATATCGTCTTCGGGATATCCGGTATGGCGTATGCGGCATATGTTTTCAGCCAGGGATTACCTATATTCTACCCTCAGTGTCCTTACAAAACGCCACTTTCGAATTTGGTCTCCTTAACCTTTCACCACGCATTGCACTGGATCACATCACTGTTACCGCTGTCGAAGCAAGAGTCGTGGAGAGTCACGTCTACATTACCGTTGACGGAACAAGAACTGGATCTCGTCAGACATCCATCTATGGGCGTATCTGTCGAGGCCATCCATTGGTTGTACACTACGTCATCTAATCCAACTGTTCGAAGCGTCGTACTGCAGGCACTGGGCGGTCTGTTCAACTCTCAGATTGGGTTCCTCCGAGACCAGTTTGGGAAGATAAACATCACTGCCGATCAACGAAGTTTGTTGTCTGACTTGGTAGAGGATGGGGCGGACGATACACAGGTGCTCAAATCTGACCTAGGGGTTGAGGACAAATTTGAACGAGTCCTGCGTTCAATGTTGGCCACTGGTTACACTCACTTGGAGAGCATGAACAAGTTCGTTTGGCCAGAGCACAAGAGCCTCGATAACCCCACTTCCAGAGCCTTGTATGCTGCCATGGGTCGGGTCAAACACACGGATTTTGAGAGCATAGAACCTCCCCCACTCTTCTTTTCCAACAAATCTTGCATGCTGCACCTTTCCGTCTGGGAGACACTAGCCGAGAAAGTTCTTCAGAATAACGCAATCAGTCCTTTCTTCTCCCCCATGGCCTCGTTCGACGAAAACTTCAACCCCCTTTGGTGCAATAGTGTGATGAAGAGTTTCATAGACATTGTTGACCGTGCAGGAGAGCCGCCTTCTACTCCTTTGTCCACAGATGACGATTTCGTTACCTGTGATGTGTTTCAAGCAGCGGCATGGAGTAGACCAGTCCGCATAGTCTTACGAGAAATCCTCAAGGTCACGTTCTCCAAGTTCGACGGCTTCCGAGTTAAATCTATTCACGACATGAAGCCGGTGCAAGACCTGTCGGGTTGGGATACGGTTCGGCTATGCCTGGCGGCAATTAACTTCTATCTCTCAAACGACCTTGATGATGATCATGTTACAGTTGTCCAGTATAGCGCGTCCTTGCGAAGAAACCTTATCACCGATTCGAAAGCGAGAGAAAACAAGCGTTTCATGACGACTTGTCTCGACGTCGTAGCACACTCACTGGATGTCGTTTCCTTCGACCTAGGGCGCTTTTGTAGTGGCGGAATGGCGGACTGGGATTATGTTTTGGCCACAGTTCGCGGGGCAATTGATCTTGATCTTGATCAGCCCCAGTCGGACGACGCAGATGATGTTGTTCATCTTCAAAAAATGGCCATCAACATATGCTTCCAAATTTTTAGCGCGTCCTCCACTCTCTTCACCGTCGAAAATGCGCCTTCTTGGTGCGCTTCGCACTTCCTGGTCATGTTACTCCGTTCGGCGTTCGGCAGCTCTGAAGTCTTACACCAGGACGCACCTCTTTCCGAGGTGTTGCATCCAAACTTGGACCTGATACAGCTGACCGCCGCTGTTCTCGTTAAAGGTTTCGAAGAGTGCGTCCCAGAAGCTTATCAGGCGTTCCGGGAACAGAAAACTTGCCAGCTTCTGCCACGCTTCCGCTGTGTCCTGCAGCCGCTATTACCGGCTGACGTGGCGAGTATGTTGGTGTCTTATGTGTCAGGCGTTATCCAACTCGTTCGTACTGACCCTCAGCTTGGCGAAGAACTCAAGGAGGACGTGAGTTATATCCATGAAAAGGGTAACCTATTTACTATTTGCCTCATCCTTGCCCTTTCGCCTGTCATGAGCTCGCATCCGAAACATCGCTATCTAGACATTCTACGCGACGTAATGCAGCTCGAGCCGAACCACCCAGAATGGAAGGATTGTCGGTCTCAATTGCGTCTCTTTTCGGATGGTCTGAAGCTCAAGTACTGGCATGGATCGCATTTGCAAGGGCAACCCGTGGCTGTAGATCAGGAATCTTTCACGCTATATCGTAATTGGCTGGGCTCTCCACCAAGTGCGAAAACCCTCCAAAAAGCGAAAGCGGCATTGCAGGCCGCCATTAGTGCATTGGATAACTTCTTTACTGGCGAAGGCTTTAGACCTGGAGCAAACTCTCACCCGACTCGGGTGCGTAAAATCCTGCGTGCTACATTCGGCGCGACGCTGACCGCTCTGTTCATTCTAGGCCGATGCTCTTGCTGCCGTGAAGGATCTTAGAGTACGCGTTCATCCTGGTGCAGACTCATTGGCTCGAAGTCTTCTGAGCGGGACACCGGTTCTACCATCCGCTCATTCGCCTTACGCAGACACTCCCAGATCCGCAGAAGCTGTCACCGGTGGCAAAGAGTTAGTACCGTTGCATCCTATGATCAATGCCCGATAGCTTCAAGGCAAGTATTATAGTATTTAGGACTGCTGAGCAATGTTACACTCGCACTCGCGCGTTTCACTGAATGTCTTCGACGAACTTACCAAGATATTACGAGTACTAAATCAACTGAGGTCGCACACGCCGTTAAGCTCTGTAAGCTACGGAAGCGGGAAGCCATACGGTACCAAGAAGTTTTGTTTTATATAAAGGGTCCGAGTTGAGAACTACGAGCTCGCCAATGCTCTTGCTAATGGTGTGTTGGATATCGATGCTCGCAAGTTGTATCCAGATTTCCCCGCCACGTTGGTTCAGTGTTCAGTGTATCAATGAAATGCGCAATATCCAGA
The DNA here is from genome assembly GCA_015501595.1 of Hymenopellis radicata. Lineage (NCBI taxonomy): Eukaryota > Fungi > Basidiomycota > Agaricomycetes > Agaricales > Physalacriaceae > Hymenopellis > Hymenopellis radicata. Next base: position 630 of record JADNRX010000580.1, on the reverse strand, counting down.
ACATACCTGTTCTCCCAGGCCGCAGGCATGTCTGCCTCAATAACCTATTTTCGCTGCTTGATCTGCATATTCAAAGACGCAGCCACACGGACAGCTGGTGGGGTGGCGCAAAGATGACTGCGTGTAGCCGCGCGCACGTGAGGTCAAAGCGGGCGGCACCGGGTGCCAAACAAGCTGAAGTTGAGCTGAAGCAACACAAACACGTCTTCCTGTTCTTCTAGGTACTTGTCGTGGGTTCATGTTGGTATCCTTTCTCAACAATCATTGAGATGAGACGTAACACTTGATTCTGACACTGCACATCAGAGCAGAGAGTGTTTATATCTAGAAGTACACTGATGCAGTACACGGTACGATACAGAAAGCATACACAGCGAAGAGAAGAGAGCATACATGATAAGTTAGAGCCCAAAAGACGTCACACAACAAGAAAGAAGGAAATTTAAGTTACGGCCCCTCATGTCCATTCGCAAGCGTCGCCACAGGGGGCTGGTCGTTAGTCGTCGTCGTAAGTTGCTCCTTGACATCATCCGCTTCCGGCTCCTCCTCCTCAGCCTCAGCATCGCCATCACCATCCGCGTCGCCATCCACGTCGCTCCCAGTCCCACTTCCACTCCCGCTAGCATTGGA
>JADNRX010000058.1:0-197699 GCA_015501595.1 Hymenopellis radicata | reverse complement strand
TCGGGCGTCCTTTCTTTCTTGGAGGTTTATATGGCCTGTGGCGTAGTGGTCATCGACGCATGATCCTTATTTTAATGGCAGCAAGGCCGAGGAATTCACTATTCACTTCCCCTGTGCCTCAAGTCTTCAGTGGGCGGCCGTAGACCGATCCACTGGCCCGAGCCAGCCAGCTCTATTCGGGGAGTGACGCGCAATCGGCAGCAACCTACCCAATTGTGCAAGTGGCAGAGTAGTACAGAAATGAGATGAGCGAGAAACACAAACATTAATGGAACAAAATGATACGGGTAATCCGGCGACTCAAGTGTCGTATTGGTGCCATGCCGTGCAAGTCAAGTGCAGGTATACCTTCTCCTCCACATCCAGCGTCGCACTCTGATGGCAGCCTGGGACTGGCACACTTGGACATGTCAGTATATTTAATTTCCAGAGTGACGCACGCAGAGCATGAAATAAAAGACCAGTTTTATTCAGGAATGACGTTTCTACCAAAGTCTACCGCTACAAAAAAAATAGGAATAAGTGAAAATGCGTTGGAATCATGGTATCGTGGATGAGAGGAAGCTCGAGAAAAGTAGAGGACGAGTAGTATCAGCGATCATTGCTGGGCTAGGCTGTTACATTGAGTTTGCTGGTCCCCACAAGCAGCCACTGTAAGATCTCCCTTATTGCCTGAAGCGTTGGCCGCATTTGCACATTGGTTGTGTTGGACGTCGCGCTGAGGGCATCATAAGAACAACGAGACAAAACTTGGAGTAGACAGCAAAGATTACCATGATCGAACAAGAGCATTCTGGAGGTTGTTGAAGGAAGCGTTACCTGCGACCTGGAAGGAACCGCCACCGATATCGGTAACGGCTGGGGGACGACGAACCGAGGCACCAGTGAAGGTCTGGAGGTTACCGCCGGTTGATGTAGCGGCGGTTGGTTGGCAGCAGCGGAAGAGGTCTGTATGCACCGAGTGAATAAGTTGGAAAACATGAAGGAGGAGCTCAACATACAGCAGGAGTAGCGGAGGCAGCGACAGTGGTGGCGGCTCCAGCGGCAGTGGTGGCGGCTCCGGCGGCTGCACCACTTCCAGTTCCAGCAACAGGGTTGCCTTGGTCGTCAATGGCAGTCACGTCGGCGAAAGTTCTGAAAGACAAGTTTTGAGTTAATCATTCAACGCGAAACATAGCAGGAGCACGCACGGTAGTTATTCCGAAGACAGCATTGAAGGCGTCGGCCTGACCGCGGTCTTGGCGGAGCGTTGTTGACGGCAGTCTCAGCAGTTGCGCAAGTCGCTTTAGCAGTAGCATCGGCACCACAGCTGTTCACGAGGGTATCACAGATGAATTGCGCGATGATACCAATAGCCTGCGCGGAGCCGTGGTTATACGATTCTGTGATGTGTTCAGAAACTCGTTCTAAGGAGAACCAACGAAGACGTACGGAGGTCAACTGGTTGGAAACTAGTCTCCTTGCGGTTGTCAAAGCCAGCAGCGAATTCGATTTGAGGACAGAGCAAGAGCCAAAGTCTCCGATGCCGCCTGTAGCACCAGTAGTTGCGCCGGTAGTCGCGTCACTTCCAGTGGACACATCCTGGTTTCCAGTAGTCGCGGCTGCGGTGCTCGCAGCAGCGTCACCTGAGCCCGTACCAGCGATCACGTTTCCTTGTCGTCAACGGAAGCGACGGCAGCAAAGTCCTAAGTAGGGAGTGATGAGGTAAATGGCAGAATTGTAGACGTAGCAAACATACGGTGGTTATGCCGAAAGCAGCATTGAAAAGATCAGCTTGACCACCAGTCTTGTCGCGGCTCCAGTGACCGCAGCCTGAGCAGTCGCACAGGTGGCTTTGGCAGCAGCATTGGCGCCACAACTGTTGGTGAGGGTGTCACAGATGAACTGGGCAATGATGCCAATAGCTTGAGCGGATCCGTGGTTGAAAGAAGCTAAAAATCCGTGAGTAATCGAATGTTGAAAGAGACGTTCTGTCGTGCCTTTGTCGACGGGTTCGAAGCTCGTTTCCTTGCGGTTGTCAAATCCGACGCCGAATTCAATCTGAGGGTAGAGCAAGAACCAAAGTCGCTGGTAGCGCCGGTAATGGCATCTGCTGAACCAGTTCCGGGAACAAAGTTGCCTTGGTCGTCAACCGAGGAACATCGGCGAAGGACTAGCACAGCACATAAGTTAGTACTGCTACATGGCCAGTGGACAAGAACATACCGTAGTAATGCCGAAAGCAGCATTGAAAGCATCGGCTTGACCTCCAGTCTTCGCGGGGGCATTGTTCACAGCAGCCTGAGCAGTAGCACATGTAGCCTTGGCGGTCGCGTCGGCACCACAGCTGTTAGTGAGAGTATCGCAAATGAACTGAGCGATGATTCCAATAGCCTGTGCTGATCCGTGGTTGAAGGAAGCTACAACATCATCAGCAATGGGCCAAAAGAAAGTAAATGGTGCTGACTCTTGTCGACCGGTTCGAACGAGGTCTCCTTGCGGCCGTCGAATCCGGTGGCAAACTCGATTTGAGGAACAGAGCAAGAGCCGAAGTTTCCAATGTCTGTGGCGGTCGAAGAGGCGGCGGCGGCAGTAGAAGATGCGGTAGCCGATGCTCCAACAGAGACAGTAACTGCATCGCTGGCGGTGGCGGTGGCTTCGGCAGCGCCGGTGACGGTGACAGTGACAACAGTCTAGTTAAAGGATGATCAAATTTCAAGATATGATTACTAGAAATCTCGCATACTGTGCAAGGCTCAAGGGCTAGGACCTCAGTAGCAGATGGGGCTGCAGATGCAACGTCCGAAGCAGCGGCAGTCTCTGAGGCAACTGCTGAAGAGGCGACAGCAGACTCGGTGGCAGCTGCTGAAGAGGCGACAGCAGAGGCAGTATCACCTGCACCACTAGCAACGGCGCTGCAAGTCGTCAGAAATCACGACTAAAATAACGGAGCGAAGAGCTTACCCGTTCGTTCCGAAGGGGAAGGTGTTGGCTTGAGAACCCAGTGTGACTGATGCCTTAGTAGCGGGATCGAAGAAGATATCAGGGCCATTAGCGGGATCCTGGGCTTGGACCAGCCCATTGAGTTGCGCGTTCTTGGGTGCTTTCTGGCAGAAAACCGAGTTACGAGCGGTGGGAGGATTTGTCGTGAAGTCCTGACAGTGAGAAGGGGGGTGAGTACACGCGACAGATACTTCGGATCAGGACTTTACCGGAGGCGTGTTCTTCTCCACCTGGCGGTACTCAACCGCCAACGCAATCATGTTCGCCTGAGTAGCAGCGTCGAACTGGGCGGCGGCATCTACGGCGCGTTTCAGCACGCGTCATACATGGCGACTTCGAAAAACTCACCGATGATCTGATCAGCCATGTCCTGTTGGGTACATTCGCCTTGAGCAGCCAAGAGGGGAGTGATAGCAGCACCGGCCAAGTTTCCGCAAACCTGACCTGGACACGCCGCCGAGAGCTTCTGGATGACCGCCGGGTTCTCCTGACCGAAACGACGAGGGTGAAGGAAGATCGCCTTGTCGTCCCTCTCAAGCCACCTGATACGACCAAGGACCTGCTGCGAAGAGGCAAGCAGGCTTAACGCCACAAAACCAAATGATGTTTTGGAGACCATTTCGAAGAAAGTCAAAAATGAATAGGCTTCTCAGAAGGGGTTTTTCGAAGGAAAGTTTGGCGGCTTGGAAAAGAGTGGAAAGAACGGTAAGACACCTGGTCGAACAGAGAAAAAAGAAGGTGAAGAACGGCCGTCAACGACACAAGAAAAAACCAGAACTGAAAGAACCGTGGTGGGGAATCTCAAGTCAGGCGACGGAACTTTATACCTGGCCACGCGACCCTAGGAAGGGGTTGATGATGTTGCATGGAGACCCATAACGGATTCCAGAACACATGCCGCACCACGCAGAATGAAAATCGCGAGGTTTCTCCGTTCCGATTGGCTCAGGATTGGTCGGAGTCCTGATCGTCAAGTGCGCCCTGGTGTTCATTAACAAACTCCGGGCTCAAATTGGCAAACGTGCGGCAAGTGGGAAAGAATGGCGAGCGGACAACATCCAAGTCCTAGTAGGAAACGTCGACGTCTACTTCAACGCGCTCAGGATAAGGATAGCATGCATGTAAACGCGAAGGTCTCCATGGATGCAAGACCTCGGCCATAGTCGATTCATACTGAACGTGATGAAGGAGTGATGAAGGTCGTGCTTGGTTACGCAACAAACGAGCGGGTGTACCTGACATCATGTTTATCATGATCAGTACCTCGAGCTTAGCGGATTCAAATGCAAAAGCTCCGCCTCGAAGATATGGCGTCGACTGGGAGACTTAACGATTTTGAAGTGCTAGTACAGTACGAAGGAAGATCTTACTTACCTGGGTCTCTTAGTCATTCTCCTTTCGCGGGAGATGTGGCGGGCGATTCTGCCCTGAACTTCGTGGTTCCGACTGAATCACAAACCTGGAATGGGTCACGGTATTGCATTCCTTCTACAACTGCCCTCAAATCCGAGGTCATGATTATATGCATGGAACGCTACTATGTTACTATATTTGGAACCCCTACGCTAACTAAACAGGTAAGGATATACCCGACGGACCGTAGTAATAAAGAAAATCTGAACAAATGAGTGTGGAAACGCTGTCCGGCGTTGCTATTCTACTGTCTGCTAAGACTATCTTAGTCCTTAACGCTTCTTAATGTACCGACTCCGCATCCTTATCGCCTTCCCATACTTCCAGAACAAGAACGGCCTGAACAGATGTTAAGATGCTTCGAAACTTGATGCGAGGAAAAGACATACGCAGGACATCCGATAACTATCGATACCACGGCCAACACAGTATCTCCCTTCCCATATCCCAACGAATTATACATCGCAGGGCAAACAGCGGGAACCCGAACCTGCTATTGAGCGGAAAAAGGATACTGCTGCCAATGCTAGAGGCCAACATGAGTTCACCTCGTTCACCGGCGCTGACGGAGAAAATACACACCGGAAGCAGCAAAGAGCGTAAACGCATCCACCACATACGTCGTCATGCTCTGGAAATTCAATATTATCCCCGCACCCACACAAGCTATTCCAATGTCGGTCACCGCCCAATGAACACCCTTTTCCGCACACCAGCCAGTGATAAGGAGCCCAACAGCAGAATAATAGACCCAGGAACCATGGAGGCTATGACACAGAAAGCATGTAAGTAACCTGTATATCGGCAAAGACCCACAGAAACACTCACGGACACGAAACTCGGGTTCCCCGATGCCTCCATTTTTATTTTTGAAGTGGACATACACTTTATCCATAACACGCGCGTTGACTTGGGACGCGCATGTAAGGCCAATACCCAACGCGAAGTAATGGAGACCAGCGATACCCGTGCTTTGGTGATACACGTCCCGGAAGATAGTGGGATCGTTGTCAGGTAGACTGAAATCGGAAAAGTGAATACATGGCGGTATGATGAGAAATCGGGGCTCACGATAGAAAACACCATAGACGAATGCCATGTAGAGTCCAACAACTTGGATGATAGGCTCTCGCACAAATATGGCGAAAGGGCGGATAAGGGCCTTGGAGAATATATGCTGCCATCTGGAGTGGGAGCTGATGAGCAAGGATACCGAGAGACAACACCGAAACTGACGTTCTAGGCTCAGACTTATCGAACACTGTGCGTACGTTTACAGGAGTGCCACCCTTTTCTGGATCGGCGGCTCTTGATGCGCGTATCTGCGCTGCTTTGCGGTCCAAAAGGAGTGGTGCGTACGCTGAGAGTGTTAAAATGAGCAGAGAAACACGAACGTGAGAGCAAAAACCCGTACATTCACGGAGATAGAACAAGCCGAGTGCTTGTACTGCGATGTCGAATATCGACGTAGACCAGAACTGTGAGAGCAAATTAACGGCCGTTCACCTCATAATAAGAAGAAACGACGTACCACCCATCTCCATGTCGTCCTCTCGCTAATCCACGCACCCGCCACGGGACCAAGTACCGGACCCATGAGAGGTGCGAGGGAATATATAGCAATCGCCTTCCCTCTTTCTTCTGGGCGCCAGATATCCGCGAGAACACCAGCACCGACCGTTAGAGGCGCGCTACCTCCCAGACCAGCGAAGAAACGGAATACAATCAGTTGTGCTTTGGACTGCGAAAATCCGCAGCCAAGGTTCCATGCTGGAGAATGACATGAAGGCGTGGGACGACAATAAACCAAGAGACGAACATACCAAAGAAAAATATGTTGGAGATCTGAATCACGCGCGACCGACCATATATCTCGCTGAGCGGACCTAGGAACTGAACCTGACATCAGTACTGGGGGCGCGTTTGCCTATCTATAGAATACTGACCAAGGGTCCAATCGCTGCAACATACGCGTCGTCAGCCTCACGCCACGATAACGATTATTTACACTCACCAAAAGCCAACACGAATACGCTTATCGTTAGTGCGATTTCAGTCTCGGAGGTAATGCCGAATTCGCGTGCAAGGTTGCTGCTTCCAGGTGCAATCATCGAAGAGCACACAGGCGAGACAAAGGTGAAGAGTGAGACGATAAGTGTAGCGCGCCATCGATTGGCATAGGGCCAACTACACACCAAGTTTAGTGGCGTGAGCGTTGACAAGACGTGAATTGATCACGTACTTTTTAGGATTAGCGGGATCGTCTGGTCCATCGAAGTTAACGATAATTTCCTCAATGTTCCCAGCATCTGTCACTGATCCCGTCGCAGAGTTAGGTTGCGTCTTGTCGCCGCCAACGTCTTTCGGACTCGTTGGGGTCGTCATTCGCAAGAGTCGTCAGATAAAGTGGGACGAAAAAGGCATGGGACATTCTTTATATATAGCATGCCTGCGAGGCGACGGTAAAAATGGGTAAGTAGCCGGTGAGCAACGTCGACGGTAATGCCGATCGGGACTGCGTTTGGCGTTGTGTGCCACGTGCTGCACAACGCGTATCCAATGGCAGCAGGGCAGTGAGGCTGTAAGTAAACGCGGTTTATTATTAGCGATGTTGTATGGCGCTTATTTTCGATAACGGCATCGTCTTGACAGACGAACACTCCGTTTATGCAGAGGGGGCTAAATAGGACCCCCAATGCCACCAAATGTCGTCCTAAAATTGGCCTGATTTGAGGCCCCGGGTCACTTCACCAAAGGTATGTCCGCAGTTAGCAGATTTGAGGAAATTGGGCTTTTGGCACTGATACTTTCCAGATAAGGTCTTCGGGTCATCCGGCATAGATAGCGACGGCGAATGCGCGTCGAATGGTGGGCGTATCATGCGCCTACCGCCCGCCGTCCCGCCTGAAAACGTCGGCCGACCGCCAAAAGTTTGCAGATTTGAGGGGAGGTTGGCGGGAGGTCGAAAAATAAACCGCCTCTAGCACAGTCCCCCGCAGTAATGGTGGGTCCTGGAGTACCCCCATTGATAGTTATGTCCTAGGGCTATCTGCCAACGGCAGCACAAGCCGCCCACTCGCCCGACGCACCGCCCACAAGCCGTCCAAATTTGGCAGGAGGCGGACATACCTTGGCTGGAGTGACCCGGGGCCTCTGATTTGCCCACTTCATGTCCGAACCGATTTTTGGCTCTTAAGTTCGATTTTTGTCCGAATTTCTGACCGGCCTGGTCTCAGAGGCAGTTTTTGTCCGAATTTTTGGGTCGGCCTGGTGACGATTTCCCAAAAATTTTCCGCCTGCGGGCCCTCGGGGCCCGCCATGCCCAGATTTGCTCCTCCCGGCTGATTTTTGTCCGAATTTTTTTCCCGGCCCGCCTGTCGGCGGGCCTGTTTTTGTCCGAACTTGGAACGACATTTGACAGGTTTTGGCCAGTTTTTGTCCGAACCCGTAGGACGACCTTTCATAGTACTATTGGGGGTCCTGGCTAAATTTTGTAGTCTGGTCTGTGCGAAGTTTCTACGAAGAATACTAGTAAAAATAATGTAATGAGCCGGGTTCAAGTGTAGACCAAAACGATCATACCCATTAATACCCAAAGTCCATCTCTGAATCGTAACCGACATCCGAATCGGCATAACCCGCCACAGAGCTATCCGAGTCCTCCGGTCCATCGGGACGAGGATCGCCTCCCCAGCCACCCCATCTTCCTTATTCTCACATTCGTACGCGCTCTCATTCGTAGATCGCCACTCATACTTCCAATTCGCAATGGACATGCTCCAGACAACATTCTCTCGCACCATCTTCTTCCCAGTGAACGCAAACTTTCCTAAATCCGTGTTGATTGTCCCCTTGATGTTGCCGTTTACGAGGAACTCGATACGACCGCTGTTGTCGCTGCCTAAACTGATCACGTTTTCCCCCTCCTCTCGCCCGCGCCACTGGAAATTGATGGAGCGACTCCGCTAGTCACAGAACCCTTGGAACGAATGACACCGGAGATGACGCCAAATTCGAACGTGCCCAAAGATGGGAGGTCTTGGAGGAAAGGGCGAGCTTCAAGACGTATTTGTTGTCGCCATAGTCCCATTGCTTAGAGATCGAAGGGGCTTCTACGGCGTATTGACCTTCGTAATCGATACCTTTCTGTACGAGCTGAGTCAGCGATTTGATTTTGTCAAGAAACCAAAATACATACGGTAGTAGATCCGGAGGCCTTCGTTGGCACATCTTGAAGCTTCTCCTTTACGAATTCTTCAGCGTCAGAATATTCTTGAAAGAGACTTTGCAGGAGCTTGGCGCCTTGATCCGGGGGAGACTCAACAACTCCTTCGCCAGCCTCAGCCTTGCTGCCGCACTGGAAGTCTTGACGGCGGTTTGTTTGGGACGCGCCTGAGCGACTGCAGGTTCTCTCCCACCTGTAGTCTTCCGCGCCGTCAATTTCGTGCGAGGCTTCGTCTCGGATTCGGCAACAACTGGTCCTGTGGGAACGATCGATTGCGTCGTGGGTTCAGTTTTGGGAACCCTGGTGACTGCAGGCATGGGAGGTTCGACTTCAGATTTTCCTGTAGTCTTTCGTGCTGTCTGCATTGTCCGCGGCTTAGCCCGAGCTTTGGCTTCAGGAGCCGCCACGGGAGCGGGTACTGTACGCGGCGCTGAGGATTCAGCCTTGGGGACATTATCAACGACTGCCGCCGGCATGTGGATGGCAGGTTGCGACGACTTGCGAGCCGTCTGCTTGGTGCGAGGCGCGTCCTCCCCCTTTGCCTTCTTCGACGGAGATGGACCCATAGCGATCTGAGTCACAGCTCCCTTATCAGCCTCTAGGGCAGCGTCGTTGATCTTCTTGAAGTCGGCTCGAAGTTTCTGCTCGAGCTGGACAATGGCAGTAGGAACATGGAGCTGACGATCCGAGTTGTACGACTCCAGCAGTCGCTTCTTGGCGGAGTCTTTGGTCTTGAGCGGTTTCAGACCGTAATGGAGAAGTTGAGCACAATAAAAATGGCCTGGACGATCTACGAAAGGTGGAGGCTGACGTTTGGCGGGCTTCCCTGCTTTTGTCATCACAGGCGGAGGATCTTGGTGAGTCAAGAGCGCATGTAGGGAGACGCTATCGCAGCGGGTATGCCGGTTGTTCTCGACCACGACCGAGAGCTCGCGGCCGTCAAAGGAGAACCCGTCGCGAGAGACAGGAGCCGCCATGATACGAACGTCGAGATCTTGTGCTTTGCGAGCCATTTGCACAAAGCAGTGGCAAGATAAGGTCGTGGTTCAAGAAGGTAACGTGAGCGCGGCGCAGGGCGCAGGGCAATAAGAGACAACACAGAATGCCGACGGCGTTTTATGTAGCCAAATCGGGCGCCTTCCTTATTGGTCACGGCGGATGCAGTTACGCATTCTTCCTGGACGTTCATGATGACAGACGAGCCGATTTCGCCACAGGCAGCCTCCAAGTTGGGAGAATACACGGTGATCCGGGACATTGCAGATGGAACGTTTGGCCAAGTCAAGAGTAATAACAACGCCCTACCCAAGCCACAATATTTTCCTTACTTACCCCCTTTCCAGTGGCCATTCATACGATTACCGGCCAGCGTGTGGCCATGAAATACATCCAGAAAAAAGCAATAAATCGTGAAAAGAACAAGACTCGTGTTCGCAGAGAGTTTGAATACATGCGCGCCCTCCGACATCCTCACATCATCAAATTGCAAGTGTTTATCTACGTGCTTTATTGGCCTTCTAATACTTTTGTTGCCAGATACGAAGTCATTTCCACGACGGACTACATCATATTCGTGCTCGAATACGCCCCAGGAGAACTCTTCAACCACATCGTGGCACATGGCCGCATGTCAGAAGACAAGGCCCGCCGTTTCTTCCAGCAACTCATTTCTGGCGTCGAATATTCGCATCGTCTCAAGATTGTGCATCGCGATCTTAAGCCAGAGAACGTTCTCCTCGACGAAGACTTGAATGTCAAAATTGGCGATTTCGGTCTGTCCAGTGTCATCAGCGATGGCGACTTCTTGACCACCAGCTGCGGTAGTCCCAATTATGCCGCCCCCGAAGTCATTCGCGGTGGTATATACGCCGGCCCAGAGATAGACGTGTGGAGCTCGGGGGTTATCCTCTATGTCATGTTATGTGGTCGTCTGCCATTTGAGGATGATAATGTGCATGTCTTATTTAACAAAATAACTCGTAAGTATTATTCAAATTTCCGGTTAACCCGCTCACAGCGATTCTCAGATGGACAATACCAGATTCCCTCCTTCCTGTCGCCCGATGCCAAGAGTCTCATCGAAGTTATGCTCGCTGTCGATCCCGTAAAGCGTATAACCGTCCACGACATTACGCGTCATCCCTTCTTCACCACAGGACTTCCTCGATACCTTTCACCCCTTCCACCCCACCTGGTCCTGTCCTCGGCACTCTCACATCCCTCGTCACTCCACCCATACGTCCTGTTGACTTCCAAGTCATCGAGGGATTTGGTCGCGTGGAAGACGACATTCTCGACGGTCTAGTAAAGCGTCTAGAGGGCGTCACGAAGGAGGACATCCTGGAATGTTTAAAACGAGACGATGGCCCTCAGGGTAATACAGTTAAGGTCGCGTATCTCCTGCTCAAGGACAAGGAACATACTGGGAAAGGCCGTAAGTCATCATGTCAGTATGATAATGTACCCCACTCAAGTCTTCTACAGTCGTGGAGTTCGCTGAAGAAGAACGCGATGCTCAAGAAGCTGCACTTGATGTACGTCCCGCCGTTTGTTTCTTTTACGCCTTACTGAACATAACATAGCCGAGAAATGCACTTTCCCCTCATGCGCTCTCTCCCGCAGGTGGCGACCTGAAAGAGAACCCCTTCGAAGCCGAATTTGACGAAACACTCGACGAAGAGGAAGACTTTTCTTCAGACGAACAGGATCAAGATGAAGAAGACGAGAAGACCATGAACGCCTCTTCATCCGCCAACTTTGCCGTCCTAAATTCTTCACTCCCAACAGACAATACTTCCCCTCACCATCTCACCTCGTATGCCTCCGCTAAACAATCCGCGGGCAAGGAGCGGAAGCACCACAAAACCCAATGGCATTTCGGTATCCGCAGTAGGAGTCCCCGATGGAGATTATGTTAGAGATATATAAGACCCTCAAGCAGCTGGGCATGGAGTGGAAGGAGAAAGGCAATCTCGGCGGCCTGGCTGGTGTTCGCGTTCGGCCTGGGGTAGACGGTACGATTGAGCGCGTCAAGGACGTGGATGGTGATGGCCTTCTTGACGTCAAGGCTGCCACGTCGATTTACGCTGTCGAAACACGAGCGCGCGTGAATAATGTCGTGGTATGATCTCTCTGTTCATTGAGGATTGTAATTTCTGCTTACTATCATTAATAGGTCCTCATGAACCTGCAGTTGTACACCGTCGACTCGACAAACTTTTTGGTAGACTTTCATCATAAGAAGACTTACAAGGCATCGCAGGAGCCGGGAGCAGGCCGCTTCGATGTGGACAACAGTACCACGAGCATGAGCTCCGAGTCGATGCGAGTCGAGGGTGGATTTAGAGAGGAAGACGTGATCTCGCCTTATGTCTTCATGGATGTGGCATCCAACTTGATCCTGGCTCTGGCTCGCGGTGGAGACTAGCTTTGCCATTCCTATTTATTTGTCCGTGCATCTCCATTGTTGTGCTTGTTCGCTGAAATCTGTATCTATACGCCAAAACTTCATAGTCCTGTACGTACCTTAATTTATTGTAACCCACATCTTGAATAGATTTGTTAGAATCGGTCCTCGACTGCCACTGAGTGCTCCTCCACGACCTGTCGATTACTCCTTCATGCTTGTCCCTACAGGATCATCACGATATACCTTTAAGATTATTAGACTCCACCTACAGGATCATTCAATTCGAGTCGTTGCCACCAAGTTGCCACTGCATTGCACGCATCCTTTTCGAGCTCTCCTTCACGATTTTTAAAAATCACTCTGCAGGACCATTCAAATACCCCTTCAGTGTGTATCAACTCTTATCTAGAGGTTCATTGAGTGAGCATGCCTTCGGAAGAAAGCATTGACCATAGTGCCAAAGATCGTGCTGTGGGCCGCTGTGAGTGCATTATCATTTCGCCACGTGACGAATTTGTTGATGAAGGTCTCGTCTGCTTGACCCAGATCCTCTCGTTTCAGGGCTTGAGGCTTACATGCGAGTCTCAAGCGAGCTTCTCATGGACTTGCTGTATTGATCATTCACGGCACTCTGGACGACGTTGTTCCGTTTTCCGACGGGCTGAAGCTTCTGGAACTGACTCCACATGGGCAAATGGTGAAGTCGGGGATTCTGTGGGACAGATTGACAGTCTTGACTTGGATCACAACTGGTTCGTACGAAGCTGAGAGGTGGTGCGCCGTCATCGAGAAATGTCTTAACACCTAAGGTTCCGGGTGCAATCATACCACTCTTGTAAGTGGTGAAAAGTACTAGTAGCTGCTTACCTGCATAGTCTCGAAATACCCGTGTTTCTTACTAGCCATATCCAAGCGGATGAAACCTTCAAACCCGATCGCGACATATCAGCGTGCCAATTTCTATGTTCCGGATCGGGTTATCACCTCCTCGGACTACTCGGATACTCACTTCGATAGGGTCTATACCCCTACCTCACATTCCTCGACATCTTGGACTTCTATCTCATCTCGTCTTAGACGTATCTCCCCCGTTAGGGATCGCGACCTTTAATATTTAAGCTATGGGTTTACGCTAGCAAATTTGAGATCAACGCCCAGTTGTCTGCTCTTTCCTACCTCATCCCTTTCATCATCTAGCCTCGAGTCAGAATATCATGCAGCTCGTCTCTACCGCCTTCTTTGCCGCTCTGCTCTTCGTGGTCAATGCCAATCCTGTGGTAGTATCCCGAAGCCCCGTCACTCTTCCAGTTGCCAGAAGGTTCAACATGGGCAAGGGAACGATGAAGATGGTACAGCGGGACCAGGCTCGCGCTGCTGCTCTCAAGGAACGCGCCCAGCGTCTCGCTGATGGCGGCGAGACTAGCAAACGTGCCGTGATCAACGAAGACGTCGATAACGTCGCGGTTGTTTATACTGCTTCTGTTGGAGTTGGTTCCCCCGCCACCAATTGCATGTGTCTCCTTCCCGCTTCGTGATCTTGGAAACTGACATGGGAACTGTAGATAACTTGATCGTTGACACTGGAAGCTCCAACACTTGGGTTGGCGCCGGAACCGCCTACAAGATGACGTCTACCAGCACCAGGACTGACAATTGCGTCGTGAGTCTCCCAATTTAGATTAGCGAATATACTAACCCACATGTCCTCCGCTCTAGTCTGTCACCTATGGCTCCGGTTCTTTTTCTGGTGAGTCTAGTATTTACGTTTACCTTGGCACCTAAGACTGATACATAAGCCCACTCGCACTAGGTGTTGAATACATTGACAAAGTGACTATCACCAACGACCTGGTGATTAACCAGCAGTCCATTGGTGTTGCGAAGCAATCTTCAGGGTTGGTCTTTCCTGCTCTTCCCTAAATCCTACTTATCCCCGTCAGTTTCGACGGCTTTGATGGTATCCTTGGGTAAGTTGGCTCTCACTATGCCATCCTGGACGTGCACTTATACACTACCACAGAATCGGTCCCGTCATTCTTACAGAGGGTGGGTCGTCCAACACTTCCTCCGAAAGGATGATCACTGAAAGAGATTCCTCAGGAACATTGTCTCCCGCAAACAATACCCTCATTCCCACCGTCACGGACAACCTATTCTCACAGGGCACCATTACTAACAACGAGATTGGTGTCTTCTTTGCTCCCACGAATTCTTTGGAAACCGAGAACGGTGTCCTGACATGGGGTAAGTGGATGTTTGCAGTTCAGCCATCTCCGGGTAGGCTAATGAAAATGTTTTCTAGGCGGTGTTGATACCTCCAAGCTCACAAGCAACATCTCATACACGTATGTTTCCCCCATTTCAGCTCCACAGAGGTTAATGAGCACCCAAGGCCTTTGACATCGACTTTTCCATCCAGCTTTTACTGGGGTATCGACGAGTCCATCACCTATGGAACGTCGACGACAATCCTCTCGTCCACCGCCGGTATCGTCGACACTGGTATGTCAGCACAGTTACAACGCATCCCGCTTGTCTCATTTCGCCTCTGTAGGCACAACTTTGGTCCTCCTGGCCACCGATGCGTATGACAAATACGTGTGCGCCACTGGCGCAACCTTCGACACGAACACAGGTCTGTTGCGCATCACACCTGCACAATTTTCCAAATTGGAGAGTTTATTCTTCAATATCGGGGATGTAAGACCTCTACAGTTTTTCTGGGACCCCTCACTCAGCATATTAATTACAGAAATCATATGAGTTGACCGCCAACGCGCAAATCTGGCCTCGCTCGTTGAACACTGCTATTGGTGGCACCGCCGACTGTGTATACCTGATCGTTGCGGACCTTGGTAGCCCCTCAGGCGAAGGTTTTGACTTCGTTAACGGCTACACCTTCCTGGAGCGCTTCTACTCTGTCTACGACACTGCGAATTCTCGCATTGGTTTCGCCACAACAGCCAGTACCACCGTCACCTCCAATTAAAACGTTCGTGAAATGTAGAGTTGTAGTTACGTATACTGTACGTACAGTTATAGATAAGTATACCAACTCAATATTCATTGTCCTATTCTGTATGGCTTCTCGCAGTGGGCATAGTGGCATTGTTGTTTTTGAATTGCTTCTTGCGTCGAACACAGAGAACCTTAATAAAGCTGTAAGAATTTAAAGTCAGGACTTGGATAGTCGACATCGCAACCTAATCTGCGCTCGATACACTGCTGGCGGGAAAAGAATGGTCGGGCGGACTTCAGTCGTGCCTAAGGCCCTCTAAAGCCTAGGTAGTAACGGTGGCCTGTGAATGCTACTGCAGGAGTAGTCGAAAGCTCCTGCAGGAGGTAGTCCAACCGAGCAGTCAATGGCAGTCGACTGGCAGTCTGGCATGCAGTAGCACCGGCGTTCTCTGATTTGTACTTGTGTGCTGTCCCGCAATCGATATGCCAAGTAGATAAATGCGTCATATGTGGTCTACGTTAAGTTAATATTACAATATATGGTACACCCAGAAACCCACAATCACCGCGTCTACTGCTGTTGAGAGCCGGATGTAGACGCACCAAACAGATCTTTGCTGGTTCGGGACCTGCCCCTCTCAACCTCATCTTCCCTGTGCACCTTCTTCTTTCCCAACCCTTTACCCTTGAAAGAGTCCACCGGATTCCGCACGAGCATCATGCAAACCAAGGCAAACGACAAGATCCCAGCAGCAACAACGAAAATAGTCTTTGGGAACGTGGCGACAGTCCCGCTATATATGAGACCAAACATCATCGGCCCAAGAATCATCTGGCCCGTCGCCTGGATGACCGCAAAGGCGCCAAACAGCTTCCCGACACCATCACCGCCTTTGCCTTCTGGGACTTCCCCACCCGCAATGAGAGTGCGCGCATGGAGAATGCAGAGCGCCAAACTCTGGATAGCAGGCATGACGGCAGAGCCGATGCATGCTAATCCACTTGCCATGACAAAGAGAGCTTCGCTGTGGGTCGATGTGGGTGTAGGAGCAGCAGCAATCGAATGGACCTTATACGTAGGCGCTGGTGTCAATGTGATGAGAACATTCGAGAAGATGTCGATGACCACAGATGAACGCGCGACAAAGAGATCGAATGAGATCTCCCGAGCAAGATGTGCCTTTGTTGGTTTGGGCTTGGCGCCTGTAACGTTCTTCTTGGTAGAAGATTTAGGCTTGGGTTTGAAAGTCGAGATGAAAACTTGAGAAGAAAAGCGTCAGAAAAACGAAGCATACAAATAAGGAGGCTTACGAGGTAGAACTAGCAGGAGGAAGACAGCTCGCGAACCACCCATGAAAGACACGTAGTAACTGAGCTGCTCAGCACCCCAGCCATAGGCGTGGTCGGCATATAAATACTTCAGCTGATAGATACCCTACGTTTCCTCGCTTAGACGGGTGCAGAGACAGGGCAAGAATAGCTCACAGTAGAAAGAACGGTACAGAACAGACCAATCGCCAGAGCAGTCAAACTATAGTCTGTGATGGTCTTGGTGCCACTGGCGTCGGTGATAGTGACCGGAAGGAATAATCCCAAGGGACTGAGGAAAGCGCGGATGACACCAGGGCGCTTGTAATCCTCAAGTTCCACCGGCGCAGTAGACGCTTGACCGTCAGATTGCACTACTGGAACAGGTCGAGGATCTCTGCCTTTTCCTTTGGAGGAATGTTCGACTCTGTATTCCCGTTCGGCCATCTCCTGCTTCTCCTTGGAGAGACTCTCCGGGAAGACGAATAAAACAAGGAGAAGGTTCAGTAGAGAACAGCATGATGCAAGGTAAAAGACCGGTGCGACAGATTTTGGGGCTCCTTCTGGTATGCCGATGCGGTTACGGATGATCCACCCTCCAATCGCGGGACCCATACTGAATCCGAAGAAGAAGACGCCACTGAAGCGAGAAAAGACGGAGGCACGCGACCCAGATGATGTACAGTCTGAGATGTACGCACTAGTCGAACTCTGAAGAGTTGACCATCCGCCGAGCATACCCTCAATAATTGGGGCGAGGATGAGCAATTTGTGACCATGTGATGCAAAGGGTGAGTGGGGAGTCGAGACGAGGATAAACATCAAGTCGCTGCGATCAGGAAACGTAAGGTGCTGAGTGGGAACTGCGAATGCAGAATTAACTTACGTGAGAACCAAGCCTAATGTTGCTATCGCCATAACTTTCGTCCGGCCGTGGCGTTCTCCGAAGTGCCCCCACCAGCCCGTGGTCAATGCGGAGAGAAGGCCCATAGTGGTAGTCATGATAGTCTGTAGGCGAGCAGCACCAGCTTGGACTGCCGAGTCCGACATGCATTGATTTGAGGGTAGCCGACGGGGATCCTCCTCCTCGTCATTATCCTCAAAGGTCAAGTAAACAGGCGGCAGATGCGGGTCGGAGTATGCAGAGAGTGTGAAGGTTTCGGGGGATAGAGTGTGATTGAAAGGGTGGGGATGTAGGCGGGCACATGCAAGCTGGGTAAAGACTTCCACGCAGGGCAATGGTCATGCCTCGCTACAGAGAGAATTAGACATAGATGAAGCCATTGTAAACGCGGATACTGACGACCAAAGCGGCTACGATAGCAAATGGCACGAGCCTAGAGAATGGCACGCTTTCAGCACGGGATCGAGTTAGCCGGTGTGAAAACGAACCACAGCGGTCTCGCTCGATGAAAAGGCTTCCTGGGACGTGCCGAACGCAGTAAAGGATCTGACTCGGTAGGCATGGGTGCCGCTGTTTCTGAAGTCGGGGTGCTAACGAGCGTGGTTTCGGTGCTGCCCTCAGACTAGGTACGCGTGAGCGAGACGGCGAGCTGAACACGGCGAAATCGCTGTTGATGAGGGGGTCGCTGGCCACCGATTCAATGTCGGGCTGCCTGCTCATAATGAAGGGGGAGCAGGTCGTGGTGGTGGTAAGAGATAAAGATGGTGCAGGGCTAAGCTGAAGCTGCCGCAAAGCGCGTGTGGTATTATTAGATGACCGTGCTGAATCAGATAATTTCCTATTTCAATTTCTCGCGCGTTATCTCAACTTGCCCAACGGCGGTATGGCACTGTCTTGGTCTGCTGTTGACTGCAGTAGGCTGCAGGCTGTCTGCAGGCATGATAGCGGGGCAGTGCCAACAACGTTTATAACACGTACGGGATGCATGTACACGGAAACAATGCATCCACCTCACCCCGCGCCTCATTCATCATTCATGGCATCATTGATAACGGGCATGAACCTCGAACCTCGACCGGAGGCACAGGAACGTGGGGATCCTTCACATGCGGAGCGGGTGCGGCCCGCCTCACCTTCGAAAGGTCTTTTGGGCAGTAGGAGTCTAGGATAAGTCTTCCTCATGGCATTGGCAACATATTGTCCGACAGAAATCACGACAGCGCAGTAACGCATCTCATATTACAAAGCGCGCCACCAATTAAGATGGTCCTGCAGGCTGGGTGTTTCAATCTGCAAATCTTGGCCCCAGATTCTATGACGAGTATCAAAGTAGTACAACAGTCCGAGCTGAGTGAACTCCGAGTGTTCCAACAACGTGAACTCGGCGTGGCGTGGTACCCGTTTCAACCTGTAAGTGGATACCTGTACGCCCATAGCACTGCCCCGGACATGACAAGAGATGCTATCATGAATCCATAGAATATCCTCAGTATCGGATACACATCGGAATAACCCGCATTGGCGATGGTCAAGTAAATGGTCGCCACCGTGGCCAGCTGTTCATCAAATCGTTATTCGGGAAGACAAACAAACTCGAAACTCGGAGTGACTCACCGACGCTGTGATTGTGATATCTTGTATCACCGCCATCATACCGAAGACTAACCCATAGTGCCGGCTGTCCACTGACATCGAGACAAGGGCCAACAGACAAGCATTGACGCCGATAGGAAGGAAAGATATAGAAGCAAACACGAGGCGAAGGACTGCGAGTCTTCGAGGCACAACGACCACGACGATACTGCATATTGCGTCGATGAAGACACTCGATTGAGCAAGAGCAATGGTAAGACGAGTGGTTGCCTTTCGTGTCGTTCCAACCTTGCGCTGACACAAGAAAGAAATCCCTGTCAAGGTAAATTAATAGATAAACAAGGCAACGGCCTAGAACGCACATGGATAACCAACAAGAAGACCTACGCAGAAAACCCCCGGTGGGAAGAAAGGATACCAATAGTACTATGTACCGGGCAATCAGTGATGTGCAAGTTCACGCAGTTGCTTTTAACCTACTGAGGTGTCACGAAGGGAGTCCATCCCGTATACTATCTTGACAAGTACGAAAGGCTACAATCATAGATGTGAATTGGGGGGGGGAGTAGATCGGATCCAGAGACCCACCACAGTCAAGGAGTAGAAGAACAAGGAAAGCCCGGAGACAAGTACATTGCGCGTACAGAAAGTAGCGGCCAGAGTCGAAAATGACCAACAATTCTCCACTGATGGTGTATCTTCTGGTGAGCCTGATGCCATTGACTCTGGCAAGTCGGATTCCGTAACAAACAGCGCAAAGGCCAGGACTGCAGCGCTCCATTTGAAAGGCGTTCCATGTTCAGGAGGCTCTATGGTACCCCAGATACCTACGGTGCAGAGAATGCACACCTGTGATTAATAACTTGAACGGCGCATCTTGTGGAGGGTGAGAAGAAAGCCTACGCAATATGTAAGCCCGGTGACGAGAAAGACTGTTCCGTAGACAGCGCTGAACACGCTCGCACTATATTCATCACATAGTCAGTAAAGATTGTAAAAATGTTGGCAGTTACAGGACCTACCGAAATTCGGGCGCAGTGCTTTCAGTTATATATGCATGTACGAGAGCATAGAACACAACGTAGCCCCCAAAGGACCCTTGAAATACGGACATGAGAAGCAGTACGGGCCATTGCGTCCACCCGAGATGGTCGATGAACACATAAAATGCGCTCCTTCGATTTGCCAGCCAGGTAAACTCGTAAAATAAACAAAGCCCAGGGAATAACTCACGTTAGGATATAGCCTGCTATATTGATGAGCAGGACGGGTTTCCTGCCATGCGCATCGCTCAGGCCCGCCCACCATGTGATAGTGATCAGGCTGGTCAAGCTTTGGAGAGCACTCATGTCTGCCCCGCTTCAAGTTAGAATGGGACTGTGCCAGAAGGCGCAGACGACCTACAGAGACCGATATGACTATCAGAGCCATAAGAGTAGTACTTCCAGTTGTTGGTGAGATAGAATGGAATGAAGTAGACGTAGAGGCCGAGCTACATGATTCCTCATTCAGATGTTGTTGTCTTCAGAGAAAATTCAGTCCGAAACATACATGAACCGAGTAGAGAATGACGATAGGCGTCAGTCTGGAAGTTGACGGGTCAGAATTGGTCGTCGCGCAATCGGTGGTCGAATGCTTACGAGCTAACCTTGCCTGTACGCGCGACTTCATTCGCCTCTAGCGCAGGGCGTAGCAGGGGAGTCTCTTCCGAAGCTTCTGCATTATGTGTATCTGTTTCCTGCGTAGGAGTCTCGACGGACATTGAACGAGTGTGAGCTCATGTTGGTGATGGAGGCTGTGAACTTGACACCAACTCGCGGTCCGGCATCCGAACATAATGGCATCACGTGTCGATCTGTTGACAGTGGACAGACGGCGTGTCCTGAGTCCTCCTACTCATGTACTGGTAGTGGTAGCCCCGAGAATGGTAGCACAGATAATGACCACTCCGCTGACAAGATAATCATTTCCTTGTACCGCCACGCGTCACGTACTAGTTCTACTTACGGTCACTAAACAAAGTAACTGTGTCCACCAAAAAAAAGAGAGAGTACGTATATGTCCGGAATATGCTAGTCTATGCGTCCTTTGCTACAAGGAATTAGTCAAGAAAATACCAAGAGAGGGGATAGTAAGAAGGAATGTGTTTCAGTTCACCAAGGTTACTGAAGAGGAAAAACGACTAGGCAGTTGCTGCTTTTCTATGTCTCCCAGGGGTAGTCTCTTCTGAGTTGACGCCTCCTGGAGGACATCTTCTGGTGTTGCGTTGAAGATCAACCCTCGACAGAACGCGACCACGGTCAGGCTGAAAAGAACAATCCAAGTGATGCAGATAAAAACGACCATGGTGGTGTGAACGACGTTGAGAAACCTGATTTGGAAGAGGTCACTGAGGAGTCTGGTTGTGTTGATCCAGCCAACTGAATCACACAAATGAGAAACACAACTCAGCACAAGGATAATGGTCACGTACCGTTGGGAAAGGTCAAAGCCCAGCCTGGAATCGGAGGTTAAGTGAGCGCCTTAACGAACAGAACAATGTCGCTTACATCCCAAGATTTCGTTCAAGTGCTTGTGCACCTTGAACCAGTAAGGCAGGACAGCAAAAATGAAAAAGAACACGGCCAGTCCGTAGAGCATAAGAGCCGCAAGGACACTCGCTTGGAACCAGATCCGACCGACATCCTCGAATAGCCCCCCATCGTCCCGAGCTGAGAAGCTGTTTTAGACATCAGTCAACGACAAGGAAACGGAATGTAGGACATACATGGCCTCAGCAGCTTTGCCCAGCTTTATCAAGGCGAGCGCGGTAAAGCCAGGAGGACCACACGCAACGAATGCGCCATTGGCTTGGTGTCCATCCAGAAAACCAGTCTGGAAGAACATGTCTATTGCGATCGAGGTTGCGGAAGGTATGAAGGACGAACCATCATAACGCTATACGTGGACGAGGCATTAGTCAAGACTTGATTCGTTATGCTAATTCACTCACCGAACCATGTAGATACCGAGATAGAAAAACGTCATAAAGAAGCCGATGCCTTGACGAATGATGAGTGGCACGCGAAAGCCTCCAGAAGGTTTCATACCTTGAAAGAAATATCCAACGAAGAGAACTCCCAAAGCTCGCTGGTCCTGGGGATCGAGCACTTCCAGTACCTTGAACGCGATTACACCCACTAGCATCTGCGCGTCTTCGTTAGCCGATTGTATCATGTCCGCAGTACGACCTCACCATTGGGAATATCTGTCGGTGGTCACATGAGATATGGAACACGACACAGAAGAGACGATAGTACCAAGAAGGCATATGCAGGCGTAAATTGTCCTATATCATGAGGCTTGTTGAACCATATCATTAACATGGGGAAGCAGACAGCAACAGAGAGGGTGACATAAACCCTGTGTTGAACATGAATGAATTAGGGAGGCGCGAGCGAAGCATGGTTACTGCGGCGTACCAAAACAAGGTATAAATAAACTCTATTCCAACATTACCGCTGGGAACAGCATAATTTATCGTTCCAATGATAATTGTCGCAAAAGACAGCACCTAAACGCATGATCAGAGCGCGGTTGCAGACCAGTGCTATCCTACACACAAAGAGCGGAACGAATATGCCTTTGACGGGGTCTTGTATTAACCTCCAAGCTTGCCGAGGATACACTGACAGCGTTAAATTGTCGAATCTGCGATATTTCGAGCGAAGATAGCTCACTGAAGGCCTGCAGGGAGAGCATTGTAGTATTAAAAAGGAAGAGGGCCATGTTCAAAAAGTAGAAGCAGATTTCTACAGTAGTCAAGGGGGCGGGATGGTATTGAAGAGCTCCAAGAGTCACATAGACGGCGCCTGTTCCCATCCCGATGGGAAACTGGAATGGTATTCAACAGTGCGTTCATAGAAGTAACGATACACGTACGGCTTGCCATGACCAGCCATGTATGCGACGTTGAAAACAGTTTACAGTCCGCACATCGGAGAGTGGCTTGTTGGACGAATGAGGCGGGTTGGACGCGTCAGTAAGTCGGATTTCTACAAATTGATACATGCCGGGAAGAGAAAGGGAAGGGGGGAGAAAGAGAAGAGAGAGAACGGTCAAGTAGGAAAGGAGTCAAGTACGAGTAGCAGATCCGAGGGTTGTTGGGTGTAGCCAAAAATAGCATGTAAAAATCTCCCGCAATAAAACCACCAAGCGACTCCACTGCTCGAGCTTGGGTGAAGCTAGTCGGAAGCCAAAAGCACCCCAATGTGGTGGCCAAGGGACAGGCTTCGACGGTGCCAAGGCTGGACAACGCGCATAGGTATCTGTAGCCCGAGTTGCGTCAGACTAAATTAAGATATGTGCGCTTCTTTTCAACTCGGACTGCGCAGCACGGAAGGAAGCTAATGGGCTGTGCGTAAAATTGAGGGACCCCCGCGAATTCTGCAATCTTTCCAAGGCTGTATAAGGAGCTCGGAATACCCTTCCAGTACCACACGAGGCAGGGTGTCTGCTTGACGAGGATTCACAAGCTGAGCAGTGAATGACGGACTGAGTGCCTGCACCTGATAGTCGACAGGGATCGAGCGCCAAGCGCTTCAGACTGAAATGGCTAGAAGTGCAGAAGGTGGTGCAGATACAAGTCGGTGGCGCGCGGTTCTTGTTCGTGACCGCATGAGCAATCAAGTAGATCGTGGAATAGGTAACCGATGTGCCCGATACGTGTCAAGCACATGAAATCTTGGAGAAACCTGCAAAAATCGTCCGCATCGTCTGCAGTAACCTAGCATTCAGATCGAATGTGGGCACTGGGAGGCAGAAAGTTGGCGTGAAGGTTTTTTTGTACATGTTTGCCATAGGCTTCAGGGAAAGATCGGACTCCGGGTTCGCCTCTGCGTCATGTTCGCGTCCAGCCAAGACTCATTGCTGAGGCATTGATGAGCCACTTTTGAGGGCATAAGGCGGTCTATATTTTAAAGCATCTAATCGGATCTACCGTCTAGTTCCACCACAATATCTAAATTGTAGAACAATGCAAGTAACTAGAGGTCCTCGGATCCTAATCGTGAAGGCATCCACGATATTAGTACGCTCCACCATAGGTTTGGGGAATAAAAACTCTGCACCACCGGAAGGGACGGAGCGCGCGATTGTTGAGGCACTTTCAAACTCGCTGCTGCCGCATTTTCAACATCCCTCTCTGCCTTGATCCTTGACCGGGTATCTTTGAGGACACTTTCCGGCGAGGACTTCGACGGAGCGCGCGATTGTTGAGGCACTTTCAAACTCGCTGCTGCCGCATTTTCAACATCCCTCTCTGCCTTGATCCTTGACCGGGTATCTTTGAGGACACTTTCCGGCGAGGACTTCGACGGAGCGCGCGACTGTTGATGCACGTTCAATCTCGCTGCTTCCGACACACTCTGTGCCTTTTCAACATCCCTCTCCGCCTTGAACCTCGTCCGGGTATCTTTGAGGACATCTTCCGGCGAGGACTTCAGTATCTCTCCCCGCCAGAACGCCAGCGCTGTCAACACAGCGAGTACACCCCATATGACACAGACGATAATCGTCATTACAAGGTGGATAGTGTAAAGCGCGTGAAAATCGAAGGCGTCGCCTAACCCGCGCGTGGCGGAGATCCACCCAACTAAAAGAGCGTCAATGGGCCGCAATCGTCGAGGAAAATGCCTTCGCACCGTTCGGAAATGTGAGAGCCCAATCTGAAGAAGAAAAGACATCATAAGCAACGCGCCGACGATACTACAGAACAAAAACACGAACATCCTAATATGTCATGTAGACCTTGCCTCTGCTTATCTAACTTGCTCGTGTATGGCAATACGTCGAACACGAAAAAGTATACAGCTAATCCGTAGAGCATCAAGGCAGCTAGGACGTTGGCGGAGTACCAGACGCTTCCATCTAATCCAAGGTCTGGATGATACGCCAGACTGAACCGGATCAGCATGACGGGAGCTAGGTACGGGTGGCGCATACATATTTTTCGATTCCTCGCCCAGACGAATCAAGGCCAAAGCCGTGAATCCCGGAGGACCGCAGACGATGAATGCGCTGTTTGCTTCATGACCGTCATAGATACCAGTTTGAATGATTCTAGTACGTTTCGTTAGTCAGTGGTGCAATTCGAAATCCAACTCACTTCATAACGTATATACAGATATAGAAGAATGTCATGAAAAACCCGAGTCCTGGATGACGACGATTAATATCGCAGACCGATTAGAGAAGTCAATACATACCTTGGAAAAAATACCCAAAAAGCAAGATGCCCATTGATTTCCCATCTGAAGGGTCCAGTACAGATAGAACGTTGAAAGAAATGACGCCAACAAGCATCTACATCATATTAGTCAGACGGCGCCGTGTACATGCGGTTGTGGCGTACCATCGGGAAGATCTAGAAGCGGGTAATAGTCAGCGCCACACAGTCCTCCAGACAAAGTCGAGAACGCACCAAAAATGCATAGGCGGGAGTAAAGTGTGTCAGATCATGAGGTCGACCAAACCAGATCATAAGCATCGGGAAGCAGACCGCGAGGGAGAGTGCTACGTATACCCTAGGGAACGTGAGCGGCGTACGAGGCGTATCCGGAGAAACATTGTACCAGAATAGAATGTAGCTGAGCTGAGGACTCGAATGCGCGTAATTGATGGTGCCTATGATGATGGTGGCCAGGCATAAGACCTAGAAGAGCCGTGAGTCGAAGCGAGCCGGATACGTCGCATTATATGCGCGCGGACCATTAGTGGTATGAAAGCCCCTTCCACCGGATGGTTTATTAGTCTCCATGTCCGGCTGGGATAGACTTCAAAGGCGTCGGTAATACGGAAAGAATGGCAGGTAGATAACGCACAATTGACTTGAAGGGATAGCATCAAAACATTGAATGCGAAAATCATGATGCTCAGAGAGTAGAACACCGTTTCCACAGTCGTCAACCAAGACGGGTGGTTATGTATCCCAGATAGTGTGATGTACACCGCGCCTGTACCCATCCCGACAGGGAACTACGAAACCAAGTTAGTGTATGACACCTTGAATATTATCGCCACTCACAGCCTGCCATGACCAGCCATGAATGTGCCGAGCAACACTACTCACGTGGTGGCGGGGAGGGTCTGAATCAGACGAGGCGGGATGCGCCTGTAGACAAGGGAACATCTTAAGTGGGGTGTTAGTTAGGATAGGCCAGAGCGATAGCCATGCAAAGCTATATAGGCGTCCACAGAACGACTATTAATGAGCAAATTTAGCGGGCACGCGGAGCAGTCCTGCACGCGCCGGCTGTCGGTTCGTTGCGGGCCTGCCAGGCTCCTGTCAGTGTAGGGTCACTCCATTGCTCCTATAGGTTCAATCAAGCGATCCTAAAAATACACTCACCCAATGCTACTGTAGGACCTTCTGAGTGCTCCTATAGCAGAAGTCCCTGCAGATATGTTCACACGTTCTGCTCCTGCTTGAAAGTTCCTACAGGCTTCTTCCACCCCTCCTGTAGGCTCATTCCACTACTCCTGTAGGATTGTTCGTGTCTGATCCTACAGGCTTCTTCCAACCCTCCTCCTGTAGGATCGTTCGCGTCTGCTCCTCAGTGTAAATACAGCTCGTCACTGATCAGTAGGCCGTTGTTATGATTTCTCGTGTTCCCGAGCGCCAGTAGCCAAATGCCCGCCACAGCATGTGAGAAGTCCCTGTGTCGCGCGGACCACGATATCTAGTCGGACGCTCATGTCAGACGAGCATTTCCGCGCTCATTAGGGCGGGAAGCATTCGCGTGGCATGTCTCTCTCGCGAAGACAAGATCTTCAAGTCGGTGTGGACGGCGTCAGGAAGCCCGGCAAGTCATGTCAGCAAATCTGCTCACGCGCGACTCGACGCGAGTGAGCAGAGTGAGCGTTGACAAGAGAGGAAGTGGTTACCCGATCGGGCAACTTTCATCCCGATCGAGCGTAGAAACGCCAGCCGTCAAAAGCCATTATTTTAGCAGGGCAAGAAGGCGTTACCGCCGTTTCTGCGGTAACGAAGAAGTGCTTTATATGTGTAACATACCCAGGACGTAGCGAAGCGGAGTGAGGACTAGTCAGGACTTGTCATCATAATTCGTCCAAGCGTTCTGCCACGGCATAGCTGAGCCATTGATGAGCTACTTACTTTTGAGGGTATACGGCGGTCTATATTTTAAAGCATCTAATCGGATCTACCTTCTATAAAAAGTACTCTAGGTCCACCACAAAATCTAAATAGTAGAACAACAGACTCACGGCAAGTAACTAGAGGTCCTCGGATCCTCATTCAACAAATAAAAATTCTGCACAACCGGAGGGGACGCAGAGCGCGACTGTTGATGCACTTTCAAACTCGCTGCTTCCGACCCACTCTGTGCCTTTTCAACATCCCTCTCTGCCCTGATCCTTGTCCGGGTATCTTTGAGAACATCTTCCGGCGAGGACTTCAGTATCTTTCCCCGCCAGAACGCGAGCGCTGTCAGCACAGCGAGTACACCCCATATGACACAAACGATAACCGTCATTACAAGGTGGATAGTGTAAAGCGCGTGAAAATCGAATGCGTCGCCTAACCCGCGCGTGGCGGAGATCCACCCAACGTTCGGGAATGTGAGAGCCCAATCTAGAGAAAGAAAGACATCATAAGCAACGCGCCGGCGGTACTACAGAACAAGAACACGGACATCCTAGTATTTCATGTAGACCTTGCCTCTGCTTGTGTAACTTGTTCGCGTATGGCAATACGTCGAACACGAAAAAGTATACAGCTAATCCGTAGAGCATCAAGGCAGCTAGGACGTTGGCGGAGTACCAGATACGTCCATCTAATCCAAGGTCTTGATGATACGCCAGACTGAAACGGATCAGCATGACTGGAGCTCGAAGGGACGAGTAGCGCATACATCTTTTTCGATTCCTCGCCCAGATGAATCAAGGCCAAAGTCGTGAATCCCGGAGGACCGCAGACGATGAATGCGCTGTTTGCTTCATGACCATCATAAATACCGGTTTGCATGATTCTAATACCTTTCATTAGTCAGTGGCGCAATTCGAAATACAACTCACTTCATAACGTATATGCAGATATAGAAGAATGTCATGAAGAACCCGAGTCCTGAGTGGACTATTAATATCGTAGAACAGTTAGAGAGGTCAATACATACCTTGGAAGAAGTACCCTACAAGCAGGACACCCATTGATTTCCCATCTGAAGGGTCCAGTACAGATAGAACGTTGAAGGAAATGACACCAACAAGCATCTGCATCATGTTAGTCAGACGGCGCTATGTACATGCAGTTGTGGCGTACCATCGGGAAGATCTAGAAACGGGTAATAGTCACCGCCACGCAGTCCTCCAGACAAAGTCGCGAACGCACCAAAAATGCATAGGCGGGAGTGAAGTGTGTCAAATCATGAGGTCGGCCAAACCAGATCATAAGCATCGGGAAGCAGACCGCGAGGGAGAGTGCTACGTATACCCTGGGGAACGTGAGAGGTGTACGAGGCGTATCCGGAGAAACAATGTACCAGAATAGAATGTAGCTGAGCTGAGGACTCGAATGCGCGTAATTGATGGTGCCTATGATGATGGTGGCTAGGCATAAGACCTAGAAGAGCCGTGAGTCGAAGCGAGCCGGATACGTCGCATATGCGGACCATGAGTGGTATGAAGGTCCCTTCCACCGGATGTTTTATTAGTCTCCATGTCCGGCTGGGATAGACTTGGAAGGCGTCGGTAACACGGAAGAATGGAGAATAGATAACGCACAAGTGACTTGGAGGGATAGCATCAAAACATTGAATGCGAAAATCACGATGCTCAGAGAGTAGAACACCGTTTCCACAGTCGTCAACCATGACGGGTGGTTATGTATGCCAGATAGTGTGATGTACACAGCGCCGGTACCCATCCCGACAGGGAACTATGAAACCAAGTTAGTGTATGACACCTTGAATATTATCGCCACTCACAGCCTGCCATGACCAGCCATGAATGTGCCGAGCAACGCTACTCACGTGGTGGCGCGGAGGGTCGGACGAGGCGGGATGCGCTTGGAGACAAGGGAACATGTTAAGTGAGGTGTTGGTTAGGATAGGCTAGAGCATAGCCATGCAAAGCTATATAGGCGTCCACAGAACGACTATTAATGAGAAAAGCGGGCACACGGAGGGCACGTAAACGGACCTGAGTACTTTTAGGTTCCAGGCCCGCCCGTATGACGACCTGGTCGATAAGACTCTTCCGGAGAGAGAGGAGTCGGACTGCTTTATATTTATGAGGCGCCTTTCAATGGCGAGAACGAAATAGCTATATTTTGCTGGGGTTTCTTTGCGTACAAAAGGACTGATTTACACTGTGAGAAGAATGTCAGAATTGAATGAAGCAGCGGCAGAGAACCACGGTACCAATACACAAGGCTGATGGTGCGGTCGCAGCGCTGGTTGCTGTCGTCTCCCGCAGGTTGTGCTCGCGAGTATGTAAGTATGAAGGTGCTTCCGGAATGCAGCATTGAAACATGCATGACATTGGGCCCAACTCTGCCCAACTCAACCCGTGGACTCCGACCTCCGGAAATCCATGGACTCTGTAGAGCACCCCCACACAGGCTACAAACAGGCCATCACCTCAAGCTTTCAACCAGGCAGTGGCGTGGAAATGGAGGACTTTGGTTTATCAACTTTATGCCGTGGAGACCGTCGGTGCGAGAAGGTGCTGTGCAGGGCATGTCAGGTCGGCTTCCATGGCAATTGGGTCGTGTTAATGGTCCATTCGAGCGTGCTTGCAAGCGACCTGTTCGCGGCATTAGGGGAACAAGCTGATAGACTACCAGACCTAGGCGAAGCGAGCGCTCCGGACGCGCCCGGGAGGAGGCAATAAGTTTCCGGTGACTCGCGGTGAGTCGGGGCAAAGTCGGTAGAGAACATCAAAAGACCGCGAGATACATGGTTCCTTGTTGCATGCGGCAGTGTGAGTCCCCAGGAGGATAGTTCCGATTGAGGCGCGGATTAGACAGTCCCTCTTGATATGTGATACAGCATGCCTGCCAGTACGATTAACAAGGCGGGGAGTATAAGAGCACGATAGCCGAGTACAGAACAGTAATAAGACAAAGGAGAGCACCGATCAGAAACAATAAAAATGGAAACCCAAAACGGGACAGGCGATGACACAACACGCTCTTGATCACGACCACCATATCCTTGATCCAACGCCTGAATATCTCTGCTCCACGACGCCGACGACGACCAAGACAGCAACGACGACCTCGACATCATCATGAACAATGCCGTTGCTGGCCCTTCCCGCCCACCGACGCCCCAAATGCCAGTCTCGGATCCTATTCCTTTATTTTTTCCTCCACCAGGTTTGGCCCTTTGACCAGGGCATATCTTCGACGACACTGACCTTGTTCGTCCCGTACAGCCCAGCAAGTGCCTCCGGTGTACTTCAGAAGCACCCAGGACCTGCTTTCCACTTTCAATCTCCTTGACGCCTACGACAAGTATGTCAAGGCCGAGGACGACACCGAGCCTTCCTCGCCATCGACGGCTCATGCAGCAGACAAGGGAAAAGGAAAGGAGAAAGATGGACCTGTGTCGGCGGCGAGCCCGCTACCACAGACGCCGGCTGCAGATCCCGACGATGATGATCCAGGTGGCGCTAAGGGTGACAAGAAGAGAAAGCACACGTACAAGCATCTTATCAAGGGAGCACCAGGTGCGTTGCCCATATCCTATTCTGCATCCTCCACTCTGACAGCGAGCCACAGGAAAACATTCGATGAAGAAGGACGACTATCTCATCACCGCTATATCCGTTCCCCCGAAACAACGCTTAAAAATCGCTCCGTTCGACTCTCGAACCCAGCGTGAGGCGTTTTCAGTCAGTTTAGAGGGTCTCAAAGGCGTAAGATATCCGCTAACGGAGTGGTTAACAAATTTGTTGACTCTGTAATATAGTGGAACGTCAACGCACTCGTCCTCGAGTCAGCACAGGCACGAGAGGACCGGAAGAAACGGAAAGAGCTCAAGCGGCTTGCCAAAGCCCACCAATCGCAGCCGCAGACACCTTTACCGCAAGCACAGACGCCTGTCCCCACACCATCGTCACCGGCCATTGCGGGAACACCACGGCCGCCCGTCGCAAGGCCAGGCAGTGTTAAGCCTCACCTGCCTCCGGTACAGGTCAATGGATTACCTACTGGACGCGTTGGTGCAAACACTCCGCGGACAAATACACCACACCCTCTTAGTGCTCCACCCGTCAGTGCGAGTTCATTACAGCAGTTACCCCAACCCATGAGGGTCAAGAAACGGGACAGAGATGAGGCTCCGTCTACCAGCGCACCAACGCCGGCCCCACAGACTCCGGTGTGTCCCTTCATCATCGACGTTGATATGTCAATCTGATCATCGTCCCTTAGACTTTGGTATCGCCTCAGATTCCCAAGGCGATCGTTGGAGCCAAAGCAGGTATGGCTGGCGTAAGGCCACGGCCGCTCAAGAAGCAGAAATTGGTATACACGCCTCTTATGCATAGAGTGATTTGCTAACTTTTCTCCCTCAGGACGTCCAAGGCCAGGCTAGGGACAGTACTGTACCCATTCAACAGCCTACGCCACAGGGTGTCTAGGCTTCCCTTGCTCCCTTTTCACATTCCCACCCCATTTCCCGTTGGCATCTTTTTCTTGCATCATCAATCACAGTTTGTCCACCATGCATTTTCTCTGTTCTTCCCCCACATCTTTATACACAATTGCATAGTTACTCATTCCCATTGACATTTGCCACTTTAGTCGTTTTAGCTGTAGACTTTCCGAACGCGTAACGTTTGTTTCCGGCACCTCTCACCGCTTGAGAGAAATGTCTACCCTTATCAAGATTCAGAACGTAAACTTCATTGGGGCGATTAGGTGGACTACGGATGGCGAATCTGATGATACCACCTTGTGAATCTCCGGGAAGACGTGTCAGCTGCAGGAGACTCTGAAATATCGGTGTCCAAGTGCACTTTTATTCCGATCGGCCGCGTAGGTCAAGAGGCGCCGCGTCCTTCTTGGGCAACAGGCTTAGCTTTGCTCCCGGGCTTCTCCAGGGCTTCTCTAATACCTGGCAGTATTAATTATCCTACACAGACTAGATGGCCCGCCCCAAGTCCTTGAAGCACTCACAGAATGAGACAGAATGTCGAACTACGTTGAACCTCTCACCTTGGTCCGGCGATCATGGCCCTCGTGGGGGTGTCCCCGCGCAGTACGCAAGGCATCCTGAAGTGCTATTACAGTTATATATACGAGCGCCGTGACGGCTAGGACCCGTATCAAAGCGTAGAAAGGATTTTCAGGAGATGAGCACAAGTGGTTCGTGTCCTAACTCTTGAAATTGTCTGTTCAGGTCTTGAGAGCCTCAAATTCAACTAACTATTAACCTCCATATCTTTGTCTGTAAAAATGAGTTCAAGCCCAGCAGTCCGACATATGCATAAGGACATACCGCCAAAGAATGAGGGTACATGGTTTGGGCTAGTCGCACATGAGCTAGTAGTCAGTTGGCATGAGCCGGAAATTCTGCCTTTAGTACAAAGCTAATCACTCATTAAGCATAGTTGGATGAGCCTAGAAGAGAGACCCAGAGAAGACCTAGGCAGTCGTAGGCGCGACACTCGACGCGGACGCGAGGTGCACGCGGCCGATCGGAATAAAAGTGCACTTGGACACCGATACTCAAAGGCCCATAAATTGTTCGTAACAGCGACTACTAATAGTATAGAGTAACAATAAGAATAGAGAATTAAGTGGATACATATAGCGCAGAGCATCACGATAGCCCAAAGTCATAAAAATCATCATCTTCGTCCAAGGTTCGTTACACTCCGATTGCTTATGCCAGTGCTGGCATCGTAGCTTCTCCGTCCCCCGTTCACGATCCGACCATCCTCCCGGGTATTCACCGCGAGCATCGTCGTGCTCGCATTCTTCTTGCCGTCAAGTGACATGCCCTTTATAGTGTTGTTGTTCAGCCCCGCAACAATCGGCATGCTCAGCCGCCGCATCCACCCGCCCTTGCTCTTCTCCCCAGGACGTGTCGCCTTGGTCGCATACTTGCACGTTTCGCACGTGCAGTACGCCGGATGCAGCGCGTTCAGCTGTGCAGATTCAGGCATCTGGCTCGTATGGGGCATACTCTCGTCGCTCGGCGTGCGGGACGACGACGGGACATTCAGACTCGTGCCATACTGCGACTGGCGAGGTGTCGACATTGTCGGCGTCGAATCATACCGCTCGCGTTCTCTCATCAACAGGTTATCCCTCTGCCTCTCCAGCTCACCTGCCGCCCGACCACCGCCAGCACCAATCCCAGCATAGCTCTCCCGCGGCATCGGCTGAGGCATGTTCATACGTACACCATCCCTTTGCCTCTCCAACTCCCGCGC
Organism: Hymenopellis radicata; assembly: GCA_015501595.1. Taxonomy (NCBI): domain Eukaryota; kingdom Fungi; phylum Basidiomycota; class Agaricomycetes; order Agaricales; family Physalacriaceae; genus Hymenopellis; species Hymenopellis radicata. Next base: position 164,462 of record JADNRX010000058.1, on the reverse strand, counting down.
CTTCAGCTCAATGTCCAGCTCCCGCGCCCGCAATTCCTGCTCCTTCTCCTGAATTTCCAACTCCTCTAAACGCCGTTGGCGACGAAGTGTGTCATCATCTAATAATGGTTCAGACGGTCGATTTGAAGGCTCTGGGCGCAGTCGAGGGGGCTCATAGCCTTCCGGCGATTTTTGTTGGGGCCCAAAGTCGCGGAAGGACGCCTCTGCTTGGCGGGCTTGGGTAAAGGTATCCAGAGAAGGTAGATTGCGGGACGGAGGCGGAGATGTTGCTCGTATACGCGGAGATGAAGGCCCGTCCGTTGGTTGATAGCGCGTCGCGAGATTGGGCACACTCATTGGTAGACGAGGAACCGGTATTTCCTTTGGAGGAGGTGAACTAGCCCCCGCCTAATTGCACATGTCAGTGAAGATGACGACAATGGGATGAGAGAACAGACATTATATGAATACCGATTTCTCATCGCAGCGACAATGCTACCATTACTAGCCCCGGTATCACTTCGCTCGATGGGTTTAGGTTTCAACGGTTCTCCAGCTCGTCCTTGGGCAGCAGGCCTGTATCCAGCACCGAATTCGCGATCCTCGTTATACTCACCATTCATCTGTCCATTTGAAGGTGGTGCCGATTTGGGTTGAGAATCTACACGATCTTCAGGAATTGCACCGTTGGCCGATTTAGGGTGAGGCGAGGACTTTGACTCGCTATCTACAAACGACTCTGTCACGGGTGGCGGAAGAGTTGACGTCCGCAGCGGGAGTGGTCGCCGTACATCGGAGTGATCTGACAAATTGCCATTGTAAGTGGCAGACTTCAGATAGTCCGCAGAGTCGTTAAATCTTTGCTGGGGGAAGGCGGAGTGGAGACTGGGGGGTCATCCTGGTGACTCTCTACGCGACCGTCGGGTTGACGCGTGACAGGAGTCGGAAAACTGACATGAGAATTGGATGAAGACTGCGACGACTGCCCAAATGAAGGCTGCTGCCGCTGGGAAGGTGTGAGTGGAGGTATGGGGTAGTGAGTAGGTGGTGCTGGGAAGGCTGATAGCGAGCGGACAGAGCCTGTGTTTGGATCTACAAGTGGTCGTGGAGGCTCGAACGATGTAGGAGGCGTAGATTTGGTGTTCGGAGAAGCAGCAGGATATCGTGGTCCTTGAGGTGATCCCAAAGGTGTAGAAAATTCCCTGTCTTTGTCCTGAAGGTTGAGCATGGGTGGTCGAGATGCTGTGCTCTGTTCAGTCGATTCCCGCGTATTCGTAGGTTCGACATTGCGATAAGTGGGGGGAGGGTATCGTTCTTCTTCGTTTGCAGGAGGACCATTCAGACTGATTGTTCCCTGCTGGTCCTGAAGGTATTCTGCTTTCTCGTCAATGTCTGGGAGATCTGAAGGCATTGGTCCACTCCAGCCTCCTTCACAGAGAGCACGGTATTCGCCCAAGGGACCGACAGTGGGGGCAAACCTACGGACACCTTCGCAGGATCGGCTCCATTCACAATCCGCTAGTCGCGACACGCATGCGGCGACGCTAAAAGTGGTTGAACTGTGCCTTTGGGAAATGAGGAGAGTATGGTTGCTAAATATAACCGTAGGTCTGATGAACGTGCAGGGCACAATGAGGAACGGCTCACTATTTCTCCTGAGATATTTCTGGGCCTAGTGAGCTGATAAGGTTGATGTAACGAGCATGCTCGTCGCCCGCGTCGCGCGCATTCTTCTTGGATTTCTTCTCGTATACTTGACCTATGCAATATCATGAGCCGCCTAGTAAGGTATATGCGTTCAAGGACATACCAGCCTGCTTTATCTTGCCATTGGCGGCGAATATCTTGTCGTCATGAGTCTTTTCCTCTTTCTAAGGCCAAGTCCGTTAATGACAGCCCAAGAGTACCTTCAAAATGTATACATACAGCGAGTTTCTTGAACCATTTCTTGACTTCGTTGCTGATTGCATCGTATTCCTTGTCTGCTATCTTTGCAAACTTGGAATCTATGTCCGACAGAGCCTCGAAGATAGTCGCACTGGCGTTGAGTGCATTCGCTGCGGCGTTGTCAGAGACGGGCCAAATTGGATGCAATGCGATAGCTGCGCACCTGCAACGTCGTTGGTCGCCTTTGAAGCAGCATTCTCCCGTAAAGCCTTGGCCAACTTCTTCTGCAGGGAGACAACTGCTCCCGCAGCCTCGCAGTAGTCGTTCAGTACGCTGAGCAACGTCTCCAACGACTTGCAGGACTTGTGGATGTCGGCTCGCTCATACAGAATTGACGTGGTCGTCGTCGCCATCCAAGGAGGCAGGTAATTATAAGTAGAGGGAATGTCGTCCAAGAATAAGATGTACCCGTCACGCGTAACGCATTCGTTCTTTCAACCTCTGCCCTGTCGACCGGCCCCTAGAGCTTGCTGTCGCCCACGATGAGCAAGACGGAGACATTTGTATTTCCTAGGCCCATTTCTCCTACAAAAGATGAACTGCGTCCAAATCCACATCCTTACAACATCAAGACGAGCTCGTCTGGTGTCCTCAGTCGTTCCAACTCGAATGCCTCTCAAAACGGTGGTGGTCACCACTATGTACCTAGCCCGTCTCCGAGCCCATCGCGGGCAAACAAAAAGATGACTGGGCACGGTCATCGGTACAGTCGCAGTCTCAGCTCAGACGGTCCACGGCCTCTGCCTATTCCACCACAGTCGCCCTCAGAGGACGTGTTTGCAGAATCTCCTGCGAGCAGCGATTCCCCACGAAGGGCCCGGCGCGCAGATACCTTGCCCACACCTCCAGGAGGCGTCCAGCAGCGTTTGCCGGCTCTCGACGAGCTCCCTTCAAATCCAAAGGCATGGACACCCTCTCAGCTCTCACTATACCTCTCTACGACTCTGCGGGTCAGGTCGGGAGAAACCCTACAGCTCCCTGCTCCAGTTGCCCAGGATATTGCCAACTTTGTCCGGGAAAGCAAGATCTCGGGCCGCAGCTTTTTGAGAATGAAGGAAGACGATCTGGCGCAGTAAGTCTTGTCGTTCAGATTATCAACCTTTGTCTAATCCACCTTAGATTTGAGATCAACAAGCTTTGGCGATCGGCGCTTCTCTCTGCTTCCCGTAGTCTACGCCAGAGCGTCCTCAAAGGCCGTATCTGGGGTTTCGGCAGTGCGATTGAAGAGACTCCGTGTTCTCCCATTTCTGCCTCTGACGATGATACCACACCACATCGCCGACGTCGCTCTACGTCGTTGCATGAAACTCACTCTTCCAATCCCTTCCTCAGTGGTTCGTCTTCAGTTGAATCTCTGCGCGACGCTAGTCCTGTCCGTCGAGAAAGCGCTCTGACAGGCAGGTTCAGAAATGGTCGCGTCAAGGGCATGGTAAAGTCCTTTGAACGCAGCGGAAGCCTTGATGAAGGTACCCCCGATTTCGGCAGCGTTAGGAGGCGCCAACGCAGCAACAGCAATGCCAGCAGCGGAAGCAGTATCTACGACACCGCTGACGCTGAGGACAGCGACAACACGTATGCTACAGCTACAGCTCGTCCTTCATCCAGCCGCCCTCTTCCCATTCCTCCATCGGAGAGTCCTATTGTTGCAAACAGCGGCGACGAGTTACCAATGGAAGAACTTCTCCGGCAGGAGGGCATATACCCCAAATCCCACAAACCAACGATCGATGGACCTGATACCTTTGTTAACAAACGCAGAGTCAAGCGCGGCCGTGGTGTCGGTGTGCACGCATGGGAAGCAGAAGCTGATGGCTTTGAAGATCGCGTTACTATCAAGCGCGTCATGCCCATTCCTGGCACAGGAATCGAAGAGCTCTTCGCACTGGCACCTATCGCCTCTGGGCCCTCCTCCAGGGTAGACGCAGCTATCGAGCCTATAACACCTTTCGATGAAAACAAACTCGAAGCCGAGATTGAGGATACCAAACGGCTCATTGGGCAGTTGAGGACGCGGATAGAAGTGGTTGAGAAAAAGGTGGACAGTATGGAAGCTCGGGAGACGGAGCGGGAGCGGGAGGAACGCGAAGAGGCGGAGAAGAGGCGCCGGGATCGATCCCCCGCACCTGCTCCGGCACCTCCTCCTGCTTCCATCCTTGGACGTGCGTTTTACACTCTTTTTGGTCGGGATGCGCTGTCAAAGCTGCGCGCGTCCAAGTCGAAATACCTGACTTCGTCGTATTTCGAGCGCCTCGCCGAACCGACGACGCTTACGGGTTTGCCCTCGTATTTCTTTTTGGTCGGGCTCGGCGTCTGCGCAGTGGTGCTCAAGGTTCTCATGCGCAAGAGTGCTATCATTGGGCTCGTCAACCGTAGGCGATGAATTTCTTGTTTGCCTGTTTTGTGTGCTTGATGTCTTGATGTCTTCTGATCTTTATGACATGTTACGATTATTACGACTAAGTATTGTTCCCTCTGCTCTGAGGATACCAATATCCTTTTGCTTCATCTATATGCTTGTACCTTGACGAATTTAATGATGAGTTATTGGTTGCTGCTTATATTCAGATCAGTCGGCGTGCGACGACGAAAAGAGTGTCGCCTAACAGACGGGAACAGGCCACGTTGACAGTACACTAGTAAAATATCAGGAGTACTCGACAAGAAAGAGGATAATGAGCTAACTTACCTGTAGTGTTATAGCCTCTCAGAGTACAAGCAACAAAATGAGCAAGTTCGAAGTGTAAGGAATTAACTGCAGCTTAGCCTTGGAATTTTCGTCGCGAGTCCGACTCACAAGACGTTCGCCGCCTACATCAATGGGTGGGACGGGATGAATATCGACGCGGTCACGGGATGAATATCGACGACGATGAAGCATTCGAATGGACTATCCTTCCCACGACGTCGAGCATTCCCGGACTCCTGACCAAGGAGTATAGAAGATCTCTTCGCACTGGCACCTATCGCCTCTGGGCCCTCCGCCAAGGTAGACGCAGCTACGACCCATAACACCTTTCGATGAAAACAAACTCGAAGCCGAGATTGAGGATACCAAACGGCTCATTGGGCAGTTGAGGAAGCGGATAGACGTGGTTGAGAAAAGGTGGACAGTATGGAAGCTCAGGAGACGGAGCGGGAGCGGGAGGAGCGGAGTTGAAAACCGGGATCGATCTCCTGCTCCTGCGTCGTATTTCGAACGCCTCGCCGAACCGACGACGCTCACCCGGGGTTTGCCCTCGTATTTCTTTTTGGTCGGGCTCGGCGTCTGCGCAGTCACAGGTTCGTAGTGAGTAAGTCCTAATGACGCCGCGCATGCTGAGGACAGATTCGCGGGGCTTTCCGTACAACTGCTGGAGAGGAAATGTCGTGGTACGTTAGTACATAAAAGGTTATATTTCCATCTGGTATGTTGAGATTGATAGCTCGGGACGCGATACCAACACAAGTGACTTATTGTAATAATTACATTATCATGACGACCCCTTGCGTTGAAGGTCTCAAAGAGTTGACGGAGGCGAAATGGCGAATATCCTTGCGACTCATTGAACTCATCTCTTCGGGAGCAATCAGTTTTGTTCTATCGATTGGGAGCATGAGTCTCACCGAAATCGTCGTTTTGACGACTCGTGAACACCTCTGTATCGACATGAACCTGCCTAAACACACAGTTAACTTAGGAACATGTAAGGAAGCAGGCGGACTCACATGTTGACGGTGGGTGTTAACGTCTGAGTGTTGAGATTATCAGATGTTGTCATTCGGCCCTTCTCTTCACTGTAGACGTTGATACCCGTGGAACGAGCAACCTTGATGAGTAGTCCTAAGGGAGATGGATGAGCGATACGAGGTGCTCGACGGATAACGGCTTACGAGACATGGTTATCTCGATATGGAGCTTGACGATGTAAGTAACGGGATGGAACTATTCGCAGGATGGTAAGCTTGGAGTTCCGGCACGGGACGGTCACTGTACCTGGCAGTAGACGAAGCCATTGTGCAATGCAGTAACACCGAGGAGGATAATATCCATGCTAATGGAGACGAAGATTATATGTTCGTTGAATCTATGAGATAATAAGATCCGAGTTCAAGACGACAAGGAATAGACACACTTCATGACCTTGTCATACTTCTTGAGACCATAGTCGACAAGTCGGGTCTTGACTACTCGGATGAAGAGGATATTCAGGGAGAGATCGAGCAGAAGGTAGATAGTCTTCTCAAATCGGTCCCACCAGCGGTCGAGCTACGAAGGTGCCACGCGTAAGAACGAGGCACAGAAATGTGAACTACAAGAACTGACCCAGATGTAAGTGTGGTTGATTTGAAGTTGCGCAGGAATCCCTAAATGACGTACATTTCCCATTTTAGTGACGGCCGCGCAAGTGAGCAGGGAAACCTCACAAATGCAAGCTGTCGAGAGCGAGATCATAGTAACAATACCGGCTGTAAAGAACCGGAGTTTGCGCTGGGGTAATGTCAGAATCATTGGCATCCTTACACACAGATGGAGACTGACTCTTTGCCTCCGATCAGCGTATAGAATACACAGTCGGTTGACGATGATAAGCATGAGGCACTGGACCTGCAAGCATCTCTAATGAGCACGGGATGGACTTTGCGCGCGGTAACCGCACTTGAGAGATCCAGCAGACGATCACAGTTGCGAAGACTCCAAGACCAGGAGGAAATACTTTGGCGCTGGTGGCTATATAAGTGGGCGCCCACGGAAGTCATTTCAAGTATGCAACTTACAGGTATCCCCAGGCGACGATCTGAGGAGTCGTCAGTACTGACGTATGAGCATATCCTGGGGCAAAAAACGTACGGAAAACCCGACATCACTGTGATAAAAGAATGAGTATCATGACAAGGTACGGACTGCAGGACTTACGCAACAATTTCGATCCAAATCATGGCTATATAGGCAGAAAACTTCCAGGGCGTCAACAGGACCCCCTTTGCGCATTTTCATGAACTTACTCGTTGCGATCGCCTAGTTTCCTGCACTGCGTTCCATGTAACGTGGAGGGCGAATCCAGCCTGCGAAGTATGTTCATAAAGCACGTCACGCTTGAGAGAAAAGGCTTACGAAAAATCCAAACACGATGCAGCCAAGTGTAAGGTCACCTGGAGTGACGACCAATTCCTCGAATCTGAGAGCCGTCGTGAGTGAGAGACAGAGAGCAAGCAAGATGAACACTCACGGTTTTTCTGTTTTGAACCCGACATTGATTTCGTCCGCCATAGTAGAGTCGAGTCCAAGACCAGCCCTTGAGGGCCAAGTGACCAGTACATTCAGTGTTGGTTCACATCCTCTTATATATGCTCGCTGTCTTCTCCATGTTCCCCCGCGATTATGTCTCGGAACACTAGGAGATAATTTAGGAGAGCATAATTGAAGAAAAGATACGTCGCCGGAGCTGAACGAAAATGTCGATGTGGCCGAAGAGCTGTTTTCATCGCATCCTGGAGAAGGTTTGCGAATGACAGCACGCACAGTGGGGGATCATCAACATCAATATTGAATACTCAAGAATGCTGGTTATTCGAGACCTGACTGCTCCCGACAATTGAGTATTTGGGTCCGTTGGAGACTAAGACACTCGTCTCCTCGCCCTTCACGCCTTCTAATAATAGTTCTATCTATGCCGAGCATCAGGTGACGCGAGTTCCAGAGTAAAATATAAATAGACACTCCCTGCTCGTGTCTATTTATAGCACTCTGGCCTTTTATAGATGACGAGAGGGACGAGACAGGAAAGAGCAGACAACGTGGCCTTGATTTCAAGTTTGGCAGCGTAAACCCATAGCTTAAATATTAAAGGTCGCGGTCCCTAACGGTAGAGATACGTCTAAGACGAGTTCTCAGTTGAGATAGAAGTCCAAATCATGCCAGTCGACTGCCATTGACTGCTCCTAAAGTATGGTTAAACAGGCTACCCCCTGCAGGAGCGTTCGACTACTCCGCAGTAGCATTCACAGGCCACCGTTACTACCTAGGCCTCAGAGGGCCTTAGGTACGACTGAAGTCGAGCGCCACCAGTCCGAACATACCGCCACTCCAGGCTTCCTCTTCTTCCTCTCGAGTATCTCCGCCCACATTTGGCGCCCGACCATTCTTTTCCCGCCAGGCAGTGTATCGGGAGCGCAGGTCAGGTTGCGATGTCGGCTATTCAAGTCCTGGCTTTAAATTCTTACAGCTTTATTGAGGTTCACTGTGTTCGACGCAAGAAGCACTTCAAAAACAACAATGCCACTATGCCCACTGCGAGAAATCATACATAATAGGACAATGAATGTTGAGTTGGTATAATTATCTTTAACTCTACTTTTCACGAACGCTTTTTAATTGGAGGTGACGGTGGTGCTGGCTGTTGTGGCGAAACCAATGCGAGAATTCGCAGTGTCGTAGACAGAGTAGAAGCGCTCTAGGAAGGTGTAGCCGTTAACGAAGTCAAAACCTTCGCCTGAGGGGCTGCCAAGGTCCGCGACGATCAGGTATACGCAGTCGGCGGTGCCATTAATGGCAGTGTTCAACGAGCGAGGCCAGATTTGCGCGTTGGCCGTCAATTCATATGATTTCTGTAATTAATATGCTGAGTGTGGGGTCCCAGAAAAACTGTAGAGGTCTTACATCCCCGATATTGAAGAATAAGCTCTCCAATTTGGAAAATTGTGCAGGTGTGATGCGCAACAAACCTGTGTTCGTGTCGAAGGTTGCGCCAGTGGCGCACACGTATTTGTCGTAAGCATCGGTCGCCAGGAGGATCAAAGAGGTGCCTACAGAGGCGAAATGAGACGAGCGGGATGCGCTGTAACTGTGTTGACATACCAGTGTCGACGATACCGGCGGTGGACGAGAGGATTGTCGTCGACGTTCCATAGGTGATGGATTCGTCGATACCCCAGTAAAAGCTGGACGGAAAAGTCGATGTCAAAGGCCTTGGGTGCTCATTAACTCCTGTGGAGGTGAAATGGGGGAAACATACGTGTATGAGATGTTGCTTGTGAGCTTAGAGGTATCAACACCGCCTAGAATACATTCTCATTAGCCTAGCTGGAGATGGCTTAACTGCAAACATCCACTTACCCCATGTCAGGACCCCGTTCTCGGTTTCCAAAGAATTCGTGGGAGCAAAGAAGACGCCAATCTCGTTGTTAGTAATGATGCCCTGGGAGAATAGGTTGTCCGTGACGGTGGGAATGAGGGTATTGTTAGCGGGAGACAATGTTCCTGAGGGAATCTCTTTCAGTGATCATCCTTTCGGAAGAAGTGTTGGACGACCCACCCTCTGTAAGAATGACGGGGCCGATTCTGTGAAAGTGTATAAATGCACATCCAGGATGGCATAGTGAGAGTCGACTTACCCAAGGATACCATCAAAGCCGTCGAAACTGACGGGAATAAGATAGGATTTATGGAAGAGCAGGAAAGACCAACCCTGAAGATTGCTTCGCAACACCAATGGACTGCTGGTTAATCACCAGGTCGTTGGTGATAGTCACTTTGTCAATGTATTCAACACCTAGTGCGAGTGGGCCTATGTATCAGTCTTGGGTGCCATGGTAAATTTAAACGTAAACACTAGATTCACCAGAAAAAGAACCGGAGCCATAGGTGACAGACTACAGCGGAGGACATGTGGGTTAGTAAATTCGCTAATCTAGATTGGGAGACTCACGACGCAATTGTCAGTCCTAGTGCTAGTAGACGTCATCTTGTAGGCGGTTCCGGCGCCAACCCAAGTGTTGGAGCTTCCAGTGTCAACGATCAAGGTATCTACAGTTCCCATGTCAGTTTCCGAGATCACGGAGCGGGAAGGAGACACATGCAATTGGTGGCGGGGGAACCAACTCCAACGGAAGCAGTATAAACAACCGCGACATTATCGACGTCTTCGTTGATCACGGCACGTTTGCTAGTCTCGCCGCCATCAGCGAGACGCTGGGCGCGTTCCTTGAGAGCAGCAGCGCGCGCCTGGTCCCGCTGCACCATCGTCATCGTTCCCTTGCCCATGTTGAACCTTCTGGCAACTGGAAGAGTGACGGGGCTTCGGGACACTACCACAGGATTGGCATTGACCACGAAGAGCAGAGCGGCAAAGAAGGCGGTAGAGACGAGCTGCATGATGTTCTGACTGGAGGCTAGATGATGAGAGGGATGAGGTAGGAAAGAGCAGAACAACTGGGCGTTGATCTCAAATTTGCTAGCCTAAACCCATAGCTTAAATAATAAAGGTCGCGATCCCTAACGGGAGAGATACGTCTAAGACGAGATGAGATAGAAGTCCAAGATGTCGAGGAATGTGAGGTAGGGGTGTAGACCCTATCGAAGTGAGTATCCGAGTAGTCCGAGGAGGTGATAACCCGATCCGGAACATAGAAATTGGCACGCTGATACAACGCTGATATGTCGCGATCGGGGTTGAAGGTTTCGTCCGCTTGGATCTAGCTAGGACAAGTAAGAAACACCGGATATTTCGAGACTATGCAGGTAAGCAGCTATTTTTCACCACTTACAAGAGGGCCTGGGTATGATTGCACGCGTGTTAAGACATGTCTCGATGACGGCGCACCACCTCTTAGCTTCGTAGTACTCGAACCAGTTGTGACCGAAGTCAAGACTGTCAATCTGTCCCACAGAATCCCGACTTCCACCATTTGCGCATGTGGAGTCAGTTCCAGAAGCTTCAGCCCGTCGGAAAACGGAACAACGTCGTCCAGAGTGCCGTGAATGATCAATACAGCAGGTCTATGAGGAGCTGGCTTGAGATTCACATGTAAGCCCTGAAACGAGAACATCTGGGTCAAGAAGACGAGACCTTCATCAACAAATTCGTCACGTGGCGAAATGATAATGCACTCACAGCGGCCCACAGCACGACCTTTGGCACTATGGTCAATGCTTTCTTCCGAAGGCATGCTCACTCCAATGAACCTCTAGATAAGAGTTGATACACACTGAAGGGGTATTTGAATGGTCCTGCAGAGTGATTTTTAAAAATCGTGAAGGAGAGCTCGAAAAAAGGATGCGTGCAATGGCAACTTGGTGGCAACGACTCGAATTGAATGATCCTGTAGGTGGAGTCTAATAATCTTAAAGGTATATCGTGATGATCCTGTAGGGACAAGCATGAAGGAGTAATCGACAGGTCGTGGAGGAGCACTCAGTGGCAGTCGAGGACCGATTCTAACAAATCTATTCAAGATGTGGGTTACAATAAATTAAGGTACGTACAGGACTATGAAGTTTTGGCGTATAGATACAGATTTCAGCAAACAAACAAAACAATGGAGATGCACGGACAAAGAAATAGGGACGGCAAAGCTAGTCTCCACCGCGAGCCAGAGCCAGGATCAAGTTGGATGCCACATCCATGAAGACATAAGGCGAGATCACGTCTTCCTCTCTAAATCCACCCTCGACTCGCATCGACTCGGAGCTCATGCTCGTGGTACTGTTGTCCACATCGAAGCGGCCTGCTCCCGGCTCCTGCGATGCCTTGTAAGTCTTCTTATGATGAAAGTCTACCAAAAAGTTTGTCGAGTCGACGGTGTACAACTGCAGGTTCATGAGGACCTATTAATGATAGTAAGCGAAAATTACAATCCTCAATGAACAGAGAGAGCATACCACGACATTATTCACACGCGCTCGTGTTTCGACAGCGTAAATCGACGTGGCTGCCTTGACGTCAAGAAGGCCATCACCATCCACGTCCTTGACGCGCTCAATCGTACCGTCTACCCCAGGCCGAACGCGAACACCAGCCAGGCCGCCGAGATTGCCTTTCTCCTTCCACTCCATGCCCAGCTGCTTGAGGGTCTTATATATCTCTAACATAATCTCCATCGGGGGACTCCTACTGCGGATACCGAAATGCCATTGGGTTTTGTGGTGCTTCCGCTCCTTGCCCGCGGATTGTTTAGCGGAGGCATACGAGGTGAGATGGTGAGGGGAAGTATTGTCTGTTGGGAGTGAAGAATTTAGGACGGCAAAGTTGGCGGATGAAGAGGCGTTCATGGTCTTCTCGTCTTCTTCATCTTGATCCTGTTCGTCTGAAGAAAAGTCTTCCTCTTCGTCGAGTGTTTCGTCAAATTCGGCTTCGAAGGGGTTCTCTTTCAGGTCGCCACCTGCGGGAGAGAGCGCATGAGGGGAAAGTGCATTTCTCGGCTATGTTATGTTCAGTAAGGCGTAAAAGAAACAAACGGCGGGACGTACATCAAGTGCAGCTTCTTGAGCATCGCGTTCTTCTTCAGCGAACTCCACGACTGTAGAAGACTTGAGTGGGGTACATTATCATACTGACATGATGACTTACGGCCTTTCCCAGTATGTTCCTTGTCCTTGAGCAGGAGATACGCGACCTTAACTGTATTACCCTGAGGGCCATCGTCTCGTTTTAAACATTCCAGGATGTCCTCCTTCGTGACGCCCTCTAGACGCTTTACTAGACCGTCGAGAATGTCGTCTTCCACGCGACCAAATCCCTCGATGACTTGGAAGTCAACAGGACGTATGGGTGGAGTGACGAGGGATGTGAGAGTGCCGAGGACAGGACCAGGTGGGGGTGGAAGGGGTGAAAGGTATCGAGGAAGTCCTGTGGTGAAGAAGGGATGACGCGTAATGTCGTGGACGGTTATACGCTTTACGGGATCGACAGCGAGCATAACTTCGATGAGACTCTTGGCATCGGGTGACAGGAAGGAGGGAATCTGGTATTGTCCATCTGAGAATCGCTGTGAGCGGGTTGCCCGGAAATTTGGATAATACTTACGAGTTATTTTGTTAAATAAGACATGCACATTGTCATCCTCAAATGGCAGACGACCACATAACATGACGTAGAGGATAACCCCCGAGCTCCACACGTCTATCTCTGGGCCGGCGTATATACCACCGCGAATGACTTCGGGGGCGGCATAATTGGGACTACCGCAGCTGGTGGTCAAGAAGTCGCCATCGCTGATGACACTGGACAGACCGAAATCGCCAATTTTGACATTCAAGTCTTCGTCGAGGAGAACGTTCTCTGGCTTGAGATCGCGATGCACAATCTTGAGACGATGCGAGTATTCGACACCAGAAATGAGTTGCTGGAAGAAACGGCGGGCCTTGTCTTCTGACATGCGGCCATGTGCCACGATGTGGTTGAAGAGTTCTCCTGGGGCGTATTCGAGCACGAATATAATGTAGTCCGTCGTGGAAATAACTTCGTATCTGGCAACAAAAGTATTAGAAGGCCAATAAAGCACGTCGATAAACACTTGCAATTTGATGATGTGAGGATGTCGGAGGGCGCGCATGTATTCAAACTCTCTGCGAACACGAGTCTTGTTCTTTTCACGATTTATTGCTTTTTTCTGGATGTATTTCATTGCGACACGCTGACCGGTAATCGTATGAATGGCCACTGGAAAGGGGGTAAGTAAGGAAAATATTGTGGCTTGGGTAGGGCGTTGTTATTACTCTTGACTTGGCCAAACGTTCCATCTGCAATGTCCCGGATCACCGTGTATTCTCCCAACTTGGAGGCTGCCTGTGGCGAAATCGGCTCGTCTGTCATCATGAACGTCCAGGAAGAATGCGTAACTGCATCCGCCGTGACCAATAAGGAAGGCGCCCGATTTGGCTACATAAAACGCCGTCGGCATTCTGTGTTGTCTCTTATTGCCCTGCGCCCTGCGCCGCGCTCACGTTACCTTCTTGAACCACGACCTTATCTTGCCACTGCTTTGTGCAAATGGCTCGCAAAGCACAAGATCTCGACATTCGTATCATGGCGGCTCCTGTCTCTCGCGACGGGTTCTCCTTTGACGGCCGCGAGCTCTCGGTCGTGGTCGAGAACAACCGGCATACCCGCTGCGATAGCGTCTCCCTACATGCGCTCTTGACTCACCAAGATCCTCCGCCTGTGATGACAAAAGCAGGGAAGCCCGCCAAACGTCAGCCTCCACCTTTCGTGGATCGTCCAGGCCATTTTTATTGTGCTCAACTTCTTCATTACGGTCTGAAACCGCTCAAGACCAAAGACTCCGCCAAGAAGCGACTGCTGGAGTCATACAACTCGGATCGTCAGCTCCATGTTCCTACTGCCATTGTCCAGCTCGAGCAGAAACTTCGAGCTGACTTCAAGAAGATCAACGACGCTGCCCTAGAGGCTGATAAGGGAGCTGTGACTCAGATCGCTATGGGTCCATCTCCGTCGAAGAAGGCAAAGGGGGAGGACGCGCCTCGCACCAAGCAGACGGCTCGCAAGTCGTCGCAACCTGCCATCCACATGCCGGCGGCAGTCGTTGATAATGTCCCCAAGGCTGAATCCTCAGCGCCGCGTACAGTACCCGCTACCGTGGCGGCTCCTGAAGCCAAAGCTCGGGCTAAGCCGCGGACAATGCAGACAGCACGAAAGACTACAGGAAAATCTGAAGTCGAACCTCCCATGCCTGCAGTCGCCAGGGTTCCCAAAACTGAACCCACGACGCAATCGATCGTTCCCACAGGACCAGTTGCTGCCGAATCCGAGACGAAGCCACGCACGAAATTGACGGCGCGGAAGACTACAGGTGGGAGAGAACCTGCAGTCGCTCAGGCGCGTCCCAAACAAACCGCCGTCAAGACTTCCAGTGCGGCAGCAAGGCTGAGGTTGGCGAAGGAGTTGTTGAGTCTCCCCCCGGATCAAGGCGCCAAGCTCCTGCAAAGTCTCTTTCAAGAATATTCTGACGCTGAAGAATTCGTAAAGGAGAAGCTTCAAGATGTGCCAACGAAGGCCTCCGGATCTACTACCGTATGTATTTTGGTTTCTTGACAAAATCAAATCGCTGACTCAGCTCGTACAGAAAGGTATCGATTACGAAGGTCAATACGCCGTAGAAGCCCCTTCGATCTCTAAGCAATGGGACTATGGCGACAACAAATACGTCTTGAAGCTCGCCCTTTCCTCCAAGACCTCCCATCTTTGGGGCACGTTCGAATTTGGCGTCATCTCCGGTGTCATTCGTTCCAAGGGTTCTGTGACTAGCGGGAGTCGCTCCATCAATTTCCAGTGGCGCGGGCGAGAGGAGGGGGAAAACGTGATCAGTTTAGGCAGCGACAACAGCGGTCGTATCGAGTTCCTCGTAAACGGCAACATCAAGGGGACAATCAACACGGATTTAGGCAAGTTTGCGTTCACTGGGAAGAAGATGGTGCGAGAGAATGTTGTCTGGAGCATGTCCATTGCGAATTGGAAGTATGAGTGGCGATCTACGAATGAGAGCGCGTACGAATGTGAGAATAAGGGAAGATGGGGTGGCTGGGGAGGCGATCCTCGTCCCGATGGACCAGAGGACTCGGATAGCTCTGTGGCGGGTTATGCCGATTCGGATGTCGGTTACGATTCAGAGATGGACTTTGGGTATTAATGGGTATGATCGTTTTGGTCTACACTTGAACCCGGCTCATTACATTATTTTTACTAGTATTCTTCGTAGAAACTTCGCACAGACCAGACTACAAAATTTAGCCAGGACCCCCAATAGTACTATGAAAGGTCGTCCTACGGGTTCGGACAAAAACTGGCCAAAACCTGTCAAATGTTGTTCCAAGTTCGGACAAAAACAGGCCCGCCGACGTCCAGGCGGGCCGGGAAAAAAAATTCGGACAAAAATCAGCCGGGAGGAGCAAATCTGGGCATGGCGGGCCCCGAGGGCCCGCAGGCGGAAAATTTTTGAGAAATCGTCACCAGGCCGACCCAAAAATTCGGACAAAAACTGCCTCTGAGACCAGGCCGGTCAGAAATTCGGACAAAAATCGAACTTAAGAGCCAAAAATCGGTTCGGACATGAAGTGGGCAAATCAGGCCAATTTTAGGACGACATTTGGTGGCACTATTGGGGGTCCTATTTAGCCCCCTCTGCATAAACGGAGTGATCGTCTGTCAAGACGATGCCGTTATCGAAAATAAGCGCCATACAACATCGCTAATAATAAACCGCGTTTACTTACAGCCTCACTGCCCTGCTGCCATTGGATACGCGTTGTGCAGCACGTGGCACACAACGCCAAACGCAGTCCCGATCGGCATTACCGTCGACGTTGCTCACCGGCTACTTACCCATTTTTACCGTCGCCTCGCAGGCATGCTATATATAAAGAATGTCCCATGCCTTTTTCGTCCCACTTTATCTGACGACTCTTGCGAATGACGACCCCAACGAGTCCGAAAGACGTTGGCGGCGACAAGACGCAACCTAACTCTGCGACGGGATCAGTGACAGATGCTGGGAACATTGAGGAAATTATCGTTAACTTCGATGGACCAGACGATCCCGCTAATCCTAAAAAGTACGTGATCAATTCACGTCTTGTCAACGCTCACGCCACTAAACTTGGTGTGTAGTTGGCCCTATGCCAATCGATGGCGCGCTACACTTATCGTCTCACTCTTCACCTTTGTCTCGCCTGTGTGCTCTTCGATGATTGCACCTGGAAGCAGCAACCTTGCACGCGAATTCGGCATTACCTCCGAGACTGAAATCGCACTAACGATAAGCGTATTCGTGTTGGCTTTTGGTGAGTGTAAATAATCGTTATCGTGGCGTGAGGCTGACGACGCGTATGTTGCAGCGATTGGACCCTTGGTCAGTATTCTATAGATAGGCAAACGCGCCCCCAGTACTGATGTCAGGTTCAGTTCCTAGGTCCGCTCAGCGAGATATATGGTCGGTCGCGCGTGATTCAGATCTCCAACATATTTTTCTTTGGTATGTTCGTCTCTTGGTTTATTGTCGTCCCACGCCTTCATGTCATTCTCCAGCATGGAACCTTGGCTGCGGATTTTCGCAGTCCAAAGCACAACTGATTGTATTCCGTTTCTTCGCTGGTCTGGGAGGTAGCGCGCCTCTAACGGTCGGTGCTGGTGTTCTCGCGGATATCTGGCGCCCAGAAGAAAGAGGGAAGGCGATTGCTATATATTCCCTCGCACCTCTCATGGGTCCGGTACTTGGTCCCGTGGCGGGTGCGTGGATTAGCGAGAGGACGACATGGAGATGGGTGGTACGTCGTTTCTTCTTATTATGAGGTGAACGGCCGTTAATTTGCTCTCACAGTTCTGGTCTACGTCGATATTCGACATCGCAGTACAAGCACTCGGCTTGTTCTATCTCCGTGAATGTACGGGTTTTTGCTCTCACGTTCGTGTTTCTCTGCTCATTTTAACACTCTCAGCGTACGCACCACTCCTTTTGGACCGCAAAGCAGCGCAGATACGCGCATCAAGAGCCGCCGATCCAGAAAAGGGTGGCACTCCTGTAAACGTACGCACAGTGTTCGATAAGTCTGAGCCTAGAACGTCAGTTTCGGTGTTGTCTCTCGGTATCCTTGCTCATCAGCTCCCACTCCAGATGGCAGCATATATTCTCCAAGGCCCTTATCCGCCCTTTCGCCATATTTGTGCGAGAGCCTATCATCCAAGTTGTTGGACTCTACATGGCATTCGTCTATGGTGTTTTCTATCGTGAGCCCCGATTTCTCATCATACCGCCATGTATTCACTTTTCCGATTTCAGTCTACCTGACAACGATCCCCACTATCTTCCGGGACGTGTATCACCAAAGCACGGGTATCGCTGGTCTCCATTACTTCGCGTTGGGTATTGGCCTTACATGCGCGTCCCAAGTCAACGCGCGTGTTATGGATAAAGTGTATGTCCACTTCAAAAATAAAAATGGAGGCATCGGGGAACCCGAGTTTCGTGTCCGTGAGTGTTTCTGTGGGTCTTTGCCGATATACAGGTTACTTACATGCTTTCTGTGTCATAGCCTCCATGGTTCCTGGGTCTATTATTCTGCCTGTTGGGCTCCTTATCACTGGCTGGTGTGCGGAAAAGGGTGTTCATTGGGCGGTGACCGACATTGGAATAGCTTGTGTGGGTGCGGGGATAATATTGAATTTCCAGAGCATGACGACGTATGTGGTGGATGCGTTTACGCTCTTTGCTGCTTCCGGTGTGTATTTTCTCCGTCAGCGCCGGTGAACGAGGTGAACTCATGTTGGCCTCTAGCATTGGCAGCAGTATCCTTTTTCCGCTCAATAGCAGGGTTCGGGTTCCCGCTGTTTGCCCCTGCGATGTATAATTCGTTGGGATATGGGAAGGGAGATACTGTGTTGGCCGTGGTATCGATAGTTATCGGATGTCCTGCGTATGTCTTTTCCTCGCATCAAGTTTCGAAGCATCTTAACATCTGTTCAGGCCGTTCTTGTTCTGGAAGTATGGGAAGGCGATAAGGATGCGGAGTCGGTACATTAAGAAGCGTTAAGGACTAAGATAGTCTTAGCAGACAGTAGAATAGCAACGCCGGACAGCGTTTCCACACTCATTTGTTCAGATTTTCTTTATTACTACGGTCCGTCGGGGTATATCCTTACCTGTTTAGTTAGCGTAGGGGTTCCAAATATAGTAACATAGTAGCGTTCCATGCATATAATCATGACCTCGGATTTGAGGGCAGTTGTAGAAGGAATGCAATACCGTGACCCATTCCAGGTTTGTGATTCAGTCGGAACCACGAAGTTCAGGGCAGAATCGCCCGCCACATCTCCCGCGAAAGGAGAATGACTAAGAGACCCAGGTAAGTAAGATCTTCCTTCGTACTGTACTAGCACTTCAAAATCGTTAAGTCTCCCAGTCGACGCCATATCTTCGAGGCGGAGCTTTTGCATTTGAATCCGCTAAGCTCGAGGTACTGATCATGATAAACATGATGTCAGGTACACCCGCTCGTTTGTTGCGTAACCAAGCACGACCTTCATCACTCCTTCATCACGTTCAGTATGAATCGACTATGGCCGAGGTCTTGCATCCATGGAGACCTTCGCGTTTACATGCATGCTATCCTTATCCTGAGCGCGTTGAAGTAGACGTCGACGTTTCCTACTAGGACTTGGATGTTGTCCGCTCGCCATTCTTTCCCACTTGCCGCACGTTTGCCAATTTGAGCCCGGAGTTTGTTAATGAACACCAGGGCGCACTTGACGATCAGGACTCCGACCAATCCTGAGCCAATCGGAACGGAGAAACCTCGCGATTTTCATTCTGCGTGGTGCGGCATGTGTTCTGGAATCCGTTATGGGTCTCCATGCAACATCATCAACCCCTTCCTAGGGTCGCGTGGGCCAGGTATAAAGTTCCGTCGCCTGACTTGAGATTCCCCACCACGGTTCTTTCAGTTCTGGTTTTTTCTTGTGTCGTTGACGGCCGTTCTTCACCTTCTTTTTTCTCTGTTCGACCAGGTGTCTTACCGTTCTTTCCACTCTTTTCCAAGCCGCCAAACTTTCCTTCGAAAAACCCCTTCTGAGAAGCCTATTCATTTTTGACTTTCTTCGAAATGGTCTCCAAAACATCATTTGGTTTTGTGGCGTTAAGCCTGCTTGCCTCTTCGCAGCAGGTCCTTGGTCGTATCAGGTGGCTTGAGAGGGACGACAAGGCGATCTTCCTTCACCCTCGTCGTTTCGGTCAGGAGAACCCGGCAGTCATCCAGAAGCTCTCGGCGGCGTGTCCAGGTCAGGTTTGCGGAAACTTGGCCGGTGCTGCTATCACTCCCCTCTTGGCTGCTCAAGGCGAATGTACCCAACAGGACATGGCTGATCAGATCATCGGTGAGTTTTTCGAAGTCGCCATGTATGACGCGTGCTGAAACGCGCCGTAGATGCCGCCGCCCAGTTCGACGCTGCTACTCAGGCGAACATGATTGCGTTGGCGGTTGAGTACCGCCAGGTGGAGAAGAACACGCCTCCGGTAAAGTCCTGATCCGAAGTATCTGTCGCGTGTACTCACCCCCCTTCTCACTGTCAGGACTTCACGACAAATCCTCCCACCGCTCGTAACTCGGTTTTCTGCCAGAAAGCACCCAAGAACGCGCAACTCAATGGGCTGGTCCAAGCCCAGGATCCCGCTAATGGCCCTGATATCTTCTTCGATCCCGCTACTAAGGCATCAGTCACACTGGGTTCTCAAGCCAACACCTTCCCCTTCGGAACGAACGGGTAAGCTCTTCGCTCCGTTATTTTAGTCGTGATTTCTGACGACTTGCAGCGCCGTTGCTAGTGGTGCAGGTGATACTGCCTCTGCTGTCGCCTCTTCAGCAGCTGCCACCGAGTCTGCTGTCGCCTCTTCAGCAGTTGCCTCAGAGACTGCCGCTGCTTCGGACGTTGCATCTGCAGCCCCATCTGCTACTGAGGTCCTAGCCCTTGAGCCTTGCACAGTATGCGAGATTTCTAGTAATCATATCTTAAAATTTGATCATCCTTTATCTAGACTGTTGTCACTGTCACCGTCACCGGCGCTGCCGAAGCCACCGCCACAGCCAGCGATGCAGTTACTGTCTCTGTTGGAGCATCGGCTACTGCGTCTTCTACTGCCGCCGCCGCCTCTTCGACCGCCACAGACATTGGAAACTTCGGCTCTTGCTCTGTTCCTCAAATCGAGTTTGCCGCCGGATTCGACGGCCGCAAGGAGACCTCCTTCGAACCGGTCGACAAGAGTCAGCAACATTTACTTTCTTTTGACCCATTGCTGATGATGTTGTAGCTTCCTTCAACCACGGATCGGCACAGGCTATTGGAATCATCGCTCAGTTCATTTGCGATACCCTCACTAACAGCTGTGGTGCCGACGCGACCGCCAAGGCTACATGTGCTACTGCTCAGGCTGCTGTGAACAATGCCCCCGCGAAGACCGGAGGTCAAGCCGATGCTTTCAATGCTGCTTTCGGCATTACTACGGTATGTTCTTGTCCACTGGCCATGTAGCAGTACTAACTTATGTGCTGTGCTAGTCCTTCGCCGATGTTCCCTCGGTTGACGACCAAGGCAACTTTGTTCCCGGAACTGGTTCAGCAGATGCCATTACCGGCGCTACCAGCGACTTTGGTTCTTGCTCTACCCCTCAGATTGAATTCGGCGTCGGATTTGACAACCGCAAGGAAACGAGCTTCGAACCCGTCGACAAAGGCACGACAGAACGTCTCCTTTCAACATTCGATTACTCACGGATTTTTAGCTTCTTTCAACCACGGATCCGCTCAAGCTATTGGCATCATTGCCCAGTTCATCTGTGACACCCTCACCAACAGCTGTGGCGCCAATGCTGCTGCCAAAGCCACCTGTGCCACTGCTCAGGCTGCGGTCACTGGAGCCGCGGCCAAGACTGGCGGTCAAGCTGATCTTTTCAATGCTGCTTTCGGCATAACCACCGTATGTTTGCTACGTCTACAATTCTGCCATTTACCTCATCACTCCCTACTTAGGACTTTGCTGCCGTCGCTTCCGTTGACGACCAAGGAAACGTGATCGCTGGACGGGCTCAGGTGACGCTGCTGCGAGCACCGGAGACGCGACTACTGGAAACCAGGATGTGTCCACTGGAAGCGACGCGACTACCGGCGCAACTACTGGTGCTACAGGCGGCATCGGAGACTTTGGCTCTTGCTCTGTCCCTCAAATCGAATTCGCTGCTGGCTTTGACAACCGCAAGGAGACTAGTTTCCAACCGGTTGACCTCCGTACGTCTTCGTTCGTTCTCCTTAGAACGATGTTTCTGAACACATCACAGAGTCGTACAACCACGGCTCAGCGCAGGCTATTGGTATCATCGCGCAATTCATCTGTGATACCCTCGTGAACAGCTGTGGTGCCGATGCTACTGCTAAAGCGACTTGCGCAACTGCTGAGACTGCCGTCAACAACGCTGCCGCCAAAACCGGCGGTCAGGCCGACGCCTTCAATGCCGTCTTTGGAATAACTACCGTGCGTGCTCCTGCTATGTTTTGCGTTGAATGGTTAAATAAAGTCTTGTATTTCAGACCTTTGCCGACGTGACTGCCATTGACGACCAAGGCAACCCTGTTGCTGGAACTGGAAGTGGTGCAGCCGCCGGAGCCTCCACCACTGCCGCCGGAGCCGCCACCACTGTCGCTGCCTCTGCCACTCCTGCTGTATGTTGAGCGCCTCCTTCATTTTTTCCAACTTATTCACTCGGTGCATACAGACCTCTTCCGCTGCTGCTCCTGCTGCCACCACCGCTGCTACATCAACCGGCGGTAACCTCCAGACCTTCACTGGTGCCCTCGGTTCCGTCGTCCCACCAGCCGTTACCGATATCGGTGGCGGTTCCTTCCAGGTCGCAGGTAACGCTTCCTTCAAGAACCTCCAGAATGCTCTTGTTCGATCATGGTAATCTTTGCTCTCTACTCCAAGTTTTGTTTTGTTCTTATGATGCCTCAGCGACGTGCAACACAACCAATGTGCGAATGCGGCCAACGCTTCAGGCAACAAGGGAGATCTCACAGTGGCTGCTTGTGGGGACCAGCAAACTCAATGTAACAGCCTAGCCCAGCAATGATCGCTGATACTCGTCCCCTCCCTTTCTCGAGCTTCCTCTCATCCACGATACCCATGATTCCACGCATTTTCACTTATTCCTATTTTTTTTGTAGCGGTAGACTTTGGTAGAAACGTCATTTCTGAATAAAACTGGTCTTTTATTCATGCTCTGTGCGTCACTCTGGCAATTGGGGAGGAGGAATTGAACTCTCGCTATTACATAGATCACGCTTTTTTAGAGCCCATGACCACTACACCACAGTCGGTTGTGTGGCGTAGTAATCATACACACATAAACCTACACGGCAGAAAGGACGCCAAGTTATAAGACCGCACCCGCATCATTTTACGCACAAGGTTTGATCTATCACACAGTTGGCGTTCAATGCCATATCGGGTCTTTTAATTAAATCTTTAGGTTCACAATACTCAAGAATTTCCAATTTACTGAGTCACTGTGAGCTATTTCAACACTGACTCTCGCATTTCAATACTACTCTCTTAACGCGCGAATGTATCACCTATCTTCCCCCCAGCGACGTTCGCTCTCATATTTATTACGCCACCGCCGCCACATCACAATGTCGACGTCCTCGACCAAGATTGCGTTCATTTCCGGCCCTTTAGAGCCCGACCAAGCATACTTCGCCACTCACTACATTCCCCTCCTCCAAACCGCGCTTGCGCAGAATCACCACTTTGTCCTCGGCGCCGCGCGAGGCATCGACTCGCTCGCGCGCCGCTACCTCCTCCATGAAGCCCGCATACCCGCATCGCATATAACTGTCTTTCTGAGCTCCCACGAGGCCGCGCGTCTGCGCCCCAAGCTCGCCTCGTTCGAAACGGCAGGCGGGCTCCTCGCTATCGCAGGGAAAAACCACACGGCACGCGACGCGGAGATGACAAAGGCGAGCCATTACGATATTCTGCGGTACCGGACGGATGCGGAGTGCAGGGCACTCTACGGGAGCGCATACAGAAAGCGGATTAGCGGGACAGAGAGGAACGAGCTGAGGAGGCTTCAAGGAGCCGGTTTGATTTGGCAGGAAGCGATGCCGGCACTCGACGCGTAGTTTCGCGCAGCAGAAACTCATATTAGAGTACAGATCTTATCTATCGTAGATGCTAGCGGATGAGAGGAGAGGATATAAATATGCGTAAGGAATGTGGCCATGTAAGATACCGATTGAGTTACTACAAGATGATAACAATACAGAAAGCAGAAGATAAAAAAAGCCAAACCAGTCCGACAACGCTATGTAGAGATCCAATGAAATGCAACAATAATGCTGCGTGAAATGCAACAATCATGCTGCGGCCAGCAATATACTGCTTTCCTGTATGCCGCGCTCTTGTTTCGCCAGAGCAGCACGTCGTTCAGTTTCCCATCGCACAAGTTCCGACTTGAGGCGGTCTACCCGCACCTCATTCATGGGATGTCCTGAACCCATTATCCGGCGAGCCAGCGAGTCGGCTTTTGTTTGCGCACCATCGACATAGTCAGCATGCGAACACTCTGTCGGAGAGCACGACCGCTCCTCCCAAAAGTCCACAGCCTCTCGCGCATCATAACCAGCATGAGCAAGAAGCCTAGGTGACAGAATTAACATCTTACATCAAAAAAAGTGAATGGACTAATCACCTCGCTGACACCACGTCCGCTTCGATCTCTTGATTGACACTGGTACAATAATCGCCGACCTTGACAAGCTCTCCGGATCCTACCCGCCCTAGCTGCGCCAAGGCGTCGTTCACAAAGGGACCAAACAGCATTGTGACCGGGAACATCAACACCCGCAAGACATCAGCGAGGATAGAGAGGGTGCCAGGAATAATGACGGTCCCTGACGACAATGTCTCGAGATGGTGGGTCAGGATCAAGTGAGAAAGCTCGTGGGCCAATAAAATAGCAAGTTCCGTGTCCTGCTTTTGAGAAGGGACTGGATGGCGAGGAGTGGATGGAGAGGGAATGACGAGATCGCCAAGAAGAAAAGACCACCAGGAAGAGCTTTTCTCTGGTGTCGTGTAGCTGTCGCACTCTGAGCGAGACAAGATTTCATCTATGAAGCCAGAATATACGACGATGCCTCCTCCGCCGTCGGGGCCAAAGCCGTATGAGAAGGCATTGGAAGAATCCGGCTTGTCGACGACAAGAAGCGAGTAGGGAGGTCCCGGGACGGCATGTGGCACGGCAGGAACTGTCCTCTCACACATGGCTTCGCACATCCGTCTGAGATACTCTGAGGCACGAGGCCGCGGTCGAAGGGGATATTCTGCTGGAGGAGGTAGTGGTCGATCGTGAGGCCCATGTTCAGTCCAATCGGGGACAAGCTCCCTTTCTTGTATAAGAACAGGAATAGTTGACTCGAGCTTGCGGAGTGTATTGCGAACCCAGTCGTACCGCCAGTCGCTGGGAGGAATGTAACGGACTGGGCCGTCCTGAGCAAGGATCTCGCCCACAGCCTTGTACCAACCGGGACCCGCAAGCTGAGCAGCAATGTCGTCTTCCTCCTCAGGAGACAGAATGATCAGACGCCATCTAAAAAGGACAATATGCAATCGGCATTGGTAAGCGGAAAGTCGAGCAACAGAACGGGTGCAACATACCTGCCGGTGAGGGGAGTGCGCTCCATGCTCGCTATAATAGTCGCCCAAAACAGCGTCGCCGGTATCATGAGGAGAATGTGAAATAGGATAGTGCGGTTCCGTATCCGTTTGAGAATATCATTCTTCTTTTCCTCAGAGGCTTCGTGGCCTTGGAGCTCGACGCGCTTGAGTATCCTGCGGCTCCTGTGGTTTTTGAGGAGAATGACTGGTACGAATGTGAGCACGATGCGTCCTGCGGTGCGGGCTATCTCGAGGGCTGTGGAAGCCTAGACTAGACGAGCTCAGCGACCCTCACAACGGCGACGACACAGAGAGACACACACCTTGAAGACGGTCGCAAGGAAATAAAAGGGTAATCCCTCATTGCGTTTAGTCGCATGGAAGCCGTGAACACCGGTTATCGCCAGCAGTGGTATGTGAGGCCGATGTGATTGGGCGTGGATCAGCGATGATGGGGGTAGTCTCCTTAACACTGGCGACGACGCCGACGACGACAGCGGGCGAGAGAGGCGGGATATAGAGGAAAAGGCGGGAGGTCTACGAGCAACGAGTCGCAACATGGCTCATCGTAAGTGGATAACCTGAAAACGAATATCCGCCAAAGGAATGAAACAGTATGCACGTGACATTCTGAATCTTCTGCGAATGAGCGAACTGGCCGTATTGAATCGCAGTCCAAAACGTTTCACACAGACATTGCCATCAAGTCGTAATTAGATGTATTAATCTACTTTTGAGTGGCGTACCTACGACATGTCAACGTCGCCATCTTCGTCGGCACTGTTCTCGTCTTCCCATTCACCTTCATCATCCTCATCCGCCTCCTCAACCGCATGTATACCAAGCCCTTCCAACTGCTTGATGAGCTCCATCACATGCTCCAACAGTGGCGTGTCAGGATGGCCATCCCGTAAATGCAACTATAAACATATAAGAAAGGGTGTGCACAAGAAAAAGAACGACCTACCATTTGGCACTTTTCGAGGCGCGCTCGAGAATCTGTGGCGAGCTCTTCCCAAGACATATCATCCAGCAGGCCGTCACTCTCTTTAGCCTTTTCAGCCATGAGGAAATGACACCAGCCCTCTAGATACCATGCCTCGACTTGTTCATCGTCAGAAGACATGACACCGTGTAACACTAGTAGTGCAGGAGCATAAAGCTCTAGTTCAAGAAACAGTTTCACCAGTGACAGTCGCGTCTCTATCGGAGGCACTCTAGGATCATCTGAAAGAGTCTCAGTTAAAAGCTTCAAAACACAACAATTTTCATACCTAAATCAAGATCTTTCCATACAGTCCATGCTTTTCCAAGCACTCTTTGGCATCATCTGGTCTCTGTTGAGACATCCGGACGTTGGCCAACGACTGTAAGGCTCCGTATTCCCGGGATCCGTCTGCAGAGCAAGATCCAATAATCGTTCGCAGTTCTTGTCCGCATCAGGTTCATAGCTAGTCTTCGATTTAACATATAAACCAAATGTAACGCAAAATCTTACCATAAATCATACGACGGGTCCATCCATATCTCGACCTGGCCAACGAGCGCGCGCACGATGTTCGCTTTAATCTCCATCTCATCATCCGCCGCCGTGTCGTCCTTGGCGCGATCTTTGCCCTTCAACTGGCCGTCAAGATGTCAATGGCAGCCTGATAATGCTGTAATCCAAGCTTGGGATCCTCATCGCACAGTTGTGCGAGATATAGATGCGCGGATGGCGGAGGTGAAGGTTGCGCGACCAAAGATAAAAACGCCTGTTTTGCAGTGTCGAGCTCGCCCATCTCTAGTAGTGCTACGCCGAGCATCTCCTTGGCTTCAGCATTTGCTGGCTGTAGTTCCAGTATCCGCGAAGCAAATTTGTGAGCCATAGGGTAATCGCATTGTATAATGAGCGCCTGTGTTTTTTCCAAAAGCTCGGGTATCGAAGGCGTCTGTTTCGGCGGGTCAGACTGCTCTGCCACTCTGCTCGCACGCGCCAGCCTTTTTGCCTTTGTGCGGCCCATGCCTGTGTGATGAGGGTATAAATGATGAGGCAGTGATGGCCTGTTTGGTCAAGTTGCCTTTTTACAAGTTTCGTTCATGTTCGAATTTGACTCCGGGGAAAAGAGAAAGGCAGCGGCGGATGGGCTTTTCCTCGAGCGTTTGGATGCATTCATGGACCGGTCCATGACCGACTTGAAGGCGTTTGCAGACCGTGAAAGTCTGTCTCTGGAAGAGGTGGTTGCGCTCCGTGCCATCTACCCTATTTGGTGGCTCAATTTCCCCCTGCCCAGACACGGCTCTATGTCGCGGAATGGCATAGCAGGTATCTCTTCCAGTCCAATCTGACCGCGCCCGACTGGTCCGGCATTGTGTCCCCTGCAGAGCGACAAGCATACAGTGTGTGGCGACATTCCTATGCGTGATCTGTTTATTTACAGTGGACGCTCCTACTAGTACGGACGGCACTGTGTGATGTATCGCGTATTCTTGAGAATCTACAAGCTCTCTCTGGTGTCCATTCCTTTGTCCTTGCGGTAGATCCGACTGATCCTGCGATGGACGGCTTTCTGGGTGGTTCATGGCTTGGACGTGACTTTTGGAGAAACCTGCGCACAGGAGGTGATTCGGGAGCCAAGGCTTTCAAGGGCCAGTGTGTCAAGCATCTGCAGGCGACGGGGTCGCAGACGGGTGAATCATCTGCGACTAGTAGCCATAGTACACCTGCTCATGCACTCAAGTCGGAACTGTACGACAAGGTCCGTACTTCTCTTAGGCAAGTCTATATCAAGTTTCTGTACTTAGTATTCTAACTGTGAAAATAGAAACATCAGCGGCAAGAAGCACGCTGAGATGAAGTGGACGAATCCAGACAGGTTGGTAGACTCGTACGGTGTCATGCTGGTAGGATGGCCACCGTCGATACCGTATCAGAATCCGTCAACCATGAAGGTGGGGCAGAAGAAGGAGCTTATTGCCCTTCTCGATAGTAGCGCGATGCGCTTCGTCAAGATAAATCCTGGACAGACAAATTTACCCTCAAATGAACCTGCTGGGAACGGAGACCACGACGACTATTCATGGGCTCTTCAGTTCACAAACGAGGATCAAGTGGTAAGTTGTGAACAGCGCTCTTGTTGAGTAGCGGAAGCTTACTACGTGCTCAGCCTTCAACGTCGAGAATACAACGGTCGCGTACACCAGAAGGAACAGATGGGATTCGGGAATATGAGGGTGATGATCCTGGACCTAGGAAACGGCCCAAGACCGTAGCAAGCGTAGACTAGATAATTTCCGTGTCATATAAGTTTGCGCCGAACTCGCAAAACGATCGCACCACGTGTGGGTCATCTGCGTACCTCAAGTACACCGCGCAGAACAACAAACTCTTGACTGACGACCACCACCATGTTCTCCTCCATATTTTCGTAAGTGCGGCCCAGTCTGCGGCACAATGCCTGATTTGTCGCAGAACATCGCCGCCAGTCGACCCCAAGGCGCCGAATTTGCATTCAGTAACTGATGCAGTCAAGGATGGCCAGTTCTACGGTGAACTGACACCCAAGGACACGGAGTGGGCCTGTCCTGGTGGCTTCGCTGCAGAGACGCAGGTATTCTACACGAACACCGAGGATGGTAAATCGCTCATGTGTCAAGTCATCCACTCGTCCATCGGGCAAGTCAGCTTCGCCAGCATGTTGTTGGTCGCTGACATACCCTTAGCGTGTGGTACCCATCCATCCAGTTCACGTTTAAACTCTACGATTCAAAGACCAAGGAAAAGGTCTGGAAGGTCATCAATGTCTCCAACTTTGTTACGCCCCCGCCTGGCCGCGACAAGCGATCCTGCAAGGCAGATCAGTTCTCCATCACCCACAAGTCGTCGCCGGACAATGCTGAATTTCCCGAGTCCTACACCATCAGCGCCAACCTCGCCATGGATCTCCAGGTTCACATCGAACTGGCGCGCCCCGCCGCCATCCCAGGTTGGAAAGTCGGCAACGGCGAGAAGGGCGGCTTCTCCTATTTAGGTCCTGATCTTGCGACGCCAGAAGGCTACGTCGTTCACCGCTTCTGGCCGCAGTACAAGGCGACGGGCCATGTCGTACACAACGGTGCGGCGATTCCGATCGTTGGCCCAGGCATGTTCGTACACGCGATCCAGGGCATGCGGCCCAACCTTGTCGCCTCTGCGTGGAATTTCGCCGACTTCCAGAGCGAGGAGAAGGGTGGTGTGTCGGCGATCCAGATGGAGTTTACTACGACTGAGACGCACGGCAAGACGGGTGTAGGATCGGGCGGTGTTAAGGTGAATATTGGTTCGCTGGTGGTTGGTGGCAAGTTGGTGTCTGTGGTCGCGCAAACGCATTATCCCGGTGAAGCTGATGCTGCGGGTGGTGTCGTGTCCAAGGCGTCGCATCTGGACACTGCGCATGATCCTGATACGGGATACATGGCGCCTTCTACACTCCTGTTCGAGTGGGCGGGACCTTCTATCGTTGCTGGCAAGTCGGGAAACTATACCGCCAAGATTGCTGCCGATGTTGGAGACCTTGCGAACCCCAAGGGATTGATTGAAAAGGTCGATTTTTTGGCAGAAATACCCTACGCGATTAAGATGGCTGTCAACTACCTGGCTGGTACGAAGCCCTTTATCTACCAGGCAAGTCAGGTTGAATGTGGACGTCTCTCTCATTATTGATCTTGCTTTTTAGTGGTTCTTGGAGTCGGCTACGTTGACAATAACTGAACCTGGCTCGGACGAGACTGTTGAAGTTGCAGGCTCGTTCTATGCCGAGGCCTCGTTCATCTCTATCTTACCCTCTTCGTAAACAATCATCTGTATCTTACCATAGTTTTACGACAAGTTACGATGTATTCTATTGCGTACTGTAATCCCTACCCCAAGATGCTGCAATCAAGCATAGGCGCTAGACACGCCTCGACCAATTTCATTGGCATAAGACAAAATCCCGTACCGTTGGGCTACAATGTCAAGATGCAGAGCGAGCAAATAGAAAAATGATCACAGTTAGTTGATGGAAATCGGTACGGATTTCAGTTACCATCCAGATATCCATTGCCAACCGATTTCAGGTAGCTGGAATTGGGATCCCGCTCTCAATGCTCATATACATAGTCGGGATCATCCCATTGCACGGACTCTTACATCATTAGCTCTTGCGAGCCTCAACGACATGTAGCATATCACTTGGAGATAGATATAAGTTCTGGTATAGAAATGGTACTTGTATTTCTACACTAGTGACAATGGCCTCGTGCTTGATCTTCTTCCTGACAGCTTTGGCCCTCCGAAAGAGACTTGTTTACTTCAAGCCAATCAATGAATACCTAGTTCTGGCTGCTGCACGACTGGTGCTGGAATAAACGAGGTCGATGCTGTAGGTTCAGATTGCCATAGGGCACTGCTAACCAACAATGAGTAAACGGGTATGGGAGAGCTTGGTGATGAGGTTCCCCACAGCCTCCTTGGAACGTCGGTGGAGGACTAGGAATGATTCTCGAACGATGCGAAGGGCTGCTGCAAAGAGGAAGAGGGACATGAGTAGTCCGTGTATGAATCACCAAAAATGCGCAACAAGCCGTCTCTTGTAACGTCAGATGCCCTCAGCACTTGCCTGAACAACACCCAGCGTCGTCGTCCATGGTAGAGGCAAGGCGGCATGGGAGAAATGAAAGGAAAACACTTCCGTTTGATCCCGACATCACAAAATGGAAGGGCGGAAGCCAACTCCAGTTAGTAGAGAGCGGCGGGATGTGTCGCTGCCAATGCCAGTCGTTGGTTCAATCCAATCACAGTTATATGTATATAACTGACGAGATCATAGTTGTATACAGTATGGTCCAACGCTGTGTCGTCGCCTGGAATCCGGATGACCTGATGCGTTCCATCTGACAATAATGCCTCATAAACGAGGTTGTAAGCGTCGACATGGGGCGGTGAAAGCACTTCGCGGAGATGTAGGAGAGTGAGCCGAGAGAACCAGTTCTTGTAGCAAGAGAATGTCCAACGACGCAAGACGCTCTGCGAATCTTTCGTCGTCGTCGCCACGCCAGCCTTGCCATCGCTTGTACCATCCATGCCTGAAAGAAAGGCAAGCCTCAAGTGATGATTTGCAGTTTAGACAATTCTATATGTGTGCAAGTAAAAGAACGTATGTAGAACAAAGCAAAGAGCGTGACGAATACAACAATTACAGCGCTTACTATGTATAATACCCATCCAAGTGTTCCCTAATCAATTGTCGAACCACCCCGCACGCGACATTTCACCCGCCAACCCGTCCCAGTTTCGTCGGCGCGCCTTGCGGCCCGCGAGCTCAGTCGCAAACCTCAAGCACTCATCCAGCCTCCACCGTCCTCGGTCATTATCAGGGTTCGCACCCGAGCGCACGTCCTCTCCGCCCGCAGAAGGCGTATACGGCGCGCCGGGCATAATCCGCCTGCTGAGCGAATATATCATGCCCGCGACGAACGCATCCTGCGCGCCCACCTCGTCCACAACATTGTCGTCCGTGTCAGGAACCTCCGTTCCCGTCGAATCATGGTCATCGTCGTCGTCGTGATACGTCGCTCGCGAATTGCCCGAAGGCACCTCAGAGTGTGCGCGGCTCCCGCTGGCCGTCGTATACGCACTCGACGAGGGCGTGCGACTTCGTCCGTCAGCCCAAAAGTCGCTTCCGCTGCGTACGGAGCGCACGTCGGTGGACTCGGTAACGAGGCTGTCTACGTTGGCATCAATTTCACGACCACGGGGGACACGCGCGGTGGCTTTATGTGATGATGATGAGACGGCGCGATCTTCTACCCATCCGGAGCTCTGAAAGTACTCTTTGGTGGGAGGGAGAGGACTGCCGCACCCTCTGAGCCCCAATGGGCTACCAGGAGGGCATGTGGCGGTGCGATGGATGTCAGAGATAGAAGGAACGCGCGCGGTGTAGTGGCGTAGTGTGGCGAATTCGCCTGCGCATAGTGTTTATTCACGAACAGGACGTCACAGTGAGGAATAAGCTATACAGGGCGTTAAATTAGCTTTCTACCACACGAGTTAATAGACTTACAGCTTCTACACCTTGTCTTCCACGTCTGCCCACGTCGACACTGAAAACACAATGGCTTCTCCACTTGCGCTCACGAGCCAGGCCTTCGAGTCCTGTGATATTGCTCAACGTGGTTTTGACAGAGCGGCCTTCAAAGTGGAGCCAGTCGAACGGAGCGGGGCTGTTGGGATTGGACATGTACGCGGCGGGCGTCCCAGGCCTAGGCGAACGTGGCGGCAGCTGCGGAGATATCGGTGTCCCAGGCGCTGCAGGGATCGTCGGGGAGTCGGTCGGCGACGGTGCAGGAAACATCATATAATTCTCCGGGGCGAGCAGCGGACCAAGGATGGACACAAAGTCCTCATGGGTGATATCTGGCAGCGGATTATGGTTCACCACCGTCCGCGAATCATTGTCCACTGCAAAAACAGTCAAAATCCAGAGTGTCGAGACGAAAAGGCGCGACAGACCGGGCTGCATTATCCAGGCGCTGGGAACGCCGAGTCCTTTCCATATTTTGCAATAACGCGTGCTGACGCCCTCCCGCTCAAGCTCTTTGATGATCATGTTCCCTTCGTCGTTGCCGCCGAGGGGCGCGACCAACGCCGCCTCTGTTCCCGGAAATTGAGCTAGGAGAGAGACTAGTGTCGCTGCTGAGCCACCACGGCTCTTTTCGACCGAGTGGGCGCGGACAACGGTAGACGGAGCTGGATAGCATGGTAAAGTGAGCGTGTGGGTGACGAAAAGTGTGCCCGAGGCCACGATGCGCAGGGGGCGTGCTGGCGGCGCCGGAAACTGGGATTCGTGAGTATCCCGCCGCAACTTGGCCATGGAGAAAAGGAGAGAAAGAATGTTTTTACAAGCGAATGCCAATGGAACGAGATCAACCTTCTAGCGCCGATCAATTAATGAAATTGCCTCAAAAGTCACAGTTCAATTCGACTTGAACTTGAAGTTTTACGAGAACTACACTACACAAAACCCAAACTATGCTGAACCTTGGTAGCAACACCCATCATAGCTTCATTCCAGACCTTCCCTTGTCTATCCTCATCCGCCTTCAACGCGTACGGTATCCCGCAATCTCCACCGACACTAACACCTGGCACTAACGGCAGCTCCGCCAGCACATCCACACCGAGCCTCTCTGCCGCCGACCGGAAACCCTCCGGAGACCCAAACAGATAATGAGCCGCATCGCAATTCCCACAAATAAAATGCGACTGGTTAAGCACGATGCCCGTTATCGGCACATCGACCTTGCGAAACATCGCCACGCCCTTATTCACATCCTTGAGCGCGACATCTTGAGGTGTCGACACGATGACGGAGCCATCGACGTTCACGAGCTGGCCGAGCGTGAGCGGAACATCGCCTGTTCCAGGAGGCATGTCCAGGACGAGCACATCGAGCGCACCCCAGTCCACGTCAAACAGGAGCTGCTGCACGGCCTTTTGCACCATGAGCCCCGCCACACGATCGCAGTGTCCGGTTTATTGGGACGAGGTATCCCATGGACATCGTTGGGAGGCCGTGATTAGTTAAAGGGATCAACGCTCCATCTGTATGTATGCATCCAGTCAATAAATATATTCCAGCCACAAGCACAACTTACTCGGCGTGAGACGCGGCTCTGAGCTATCCGCCAGACCCATCAGAGTCGGGACAGAGGGCCCGAAAATGTCCAAGTCCAGTATACCAACGCGAAGACGCAGCTTTGCCAAAGAAAACGCGAGATTTACTACACTCAATTAGACAAATAATTGACAGCAGGTAGGTAGGACGTACCAGCAACGGTGCTCTTGCCCACTCCGCCTTTACCGCTCGCAACAGCAAGCACCTTTTTCACATTGGGAATGCCGCGTTTTTGAGGAAGAGAACGTCGCGGCATCTGAGGCGGCGCAGGTCGTCTGGGAAGGCCCTTTCCACTTAGCTGCAATTACGCCCCAGTTCAAGTCGGCGGCCTCACCAAGGGATTTTCATGCAAGACAGCTGCAGTACGACTGAATAGACGTCGCATGGTGGTGGACCAGACTGAGAGTTATTGACGCCTGTTTGCCACATAATCTTGCTCTCAACCATGGCGCCAAAGGGCAAAGCAAAGTCCGTTTCCAGCCTCTGTATAAGCCTTCGTCTAATATGATTCAGGTCCATTATAATACGCATGATATCCACGGCCCAGACTGGCTTTTTCTACACAACAAAGCGACTACGAGCTGGCGCAACACTCGCTGCTGTCAAGTATGATCCCAAAGGTACGTTGACAGCTCTGTCATGTACGCTGCTCAACAGTTTATAGTGAAGCGGAGAGTCCTCTTTGTAGAAAGCAAAAAGTCATCCAAAAAGTAGAAACACAAGACCGGTCATATCCCTACGTGATAACGACCATCCTCCTCCATCATTCGCGTCTATTGTCTTGATTCGAATAACATCATCGGTCGCGCCGTATACTATCACAGACTTTCTTTCTGGGACGAGCTTGGGCAGGAGAGGAGGCCCAAGCGCGAGCTCATTTTTCAGCAGATCACAGAATGAATGATGACTGCACATTGTCTTCTTTGACATATTGGTCCGATAGACGTGGATGAATCTACAGGTCTACATCAAGCCGTTCCCTTTCCAAGAACGATAAATTCTAGTTCAAAAGAGGGCAGCGTTCATGCATGGAACGGTTCTTCTTTAAGCGTGTCGATGCGGGCACCTCTTAACGGCTTCCTGCCGACCGACTGCTATGTTGGAAGTAGAGAAATATCTCTTCATTCCAATGATCATCATCGTCTCGAGATATTGTTATGCTCAGGAAAACGCAGCATTGCACTTCAGATTGATAAGCTCAGGCAATAGATCCAGGAAGTAGTACAGATGATTATTCTAACTTTGGGTTCCTTCTACTCGATCATACATATGTGGCGTTCAGGCGCATCTTCGTGTATTGTCCAGAATTGATGGGCTCGTACTTCTTCGGTCGGTCAGGACCAAAGCAGCCTGGGAGGCAGTCAATTGTCTTATCACGGTCGGCGGTCATGAACTAGAAGCCTGTGACCCTCTTGGCATAGCGGCGAGACGAATGCTAACGTACGTAGGGTATAGAGAACCGCTCCCGTGTGACGGCCTGGCCTTCCTTCGTAGGAGGCGCTCGGACGCGATGCAGTGTCGATTTGAGTGTATCTAAACATACTGAGTCGGTATCAGGGAAGAGGCCGAAGGAGGTAGGACCAACCATTAGACCAGCGCATGAGGAAATCACCAATATTGAAAACGGCTGCTCCTCTGATTGGTGGCGCCGGTATAAACATGCCAGGCGTGTGAGGCGATTCGACTTCGAGACCGCCACAGTCGTCTTGGAACAGCAGAGTTCCGGTTCCAAAGTCCTTGTGAAACGTAAATCACGGTTGCAGTAGATGGAATTGTAGTACCGTATGAGCACCAATGCGGCCTTTCTCGCCACTTTCAAAGACGTCCACGGGCGCCTCGGGGTAATGGAGCAGCCTGAGCTGGTTGTCCCCAGTCGCGTGGTACGGCAAGAAGAAGTCCTTGTCTAGTCCCATTCCGATGGCCAGAGCCGGGAGCAGCTTCGCAACTTGGAACTGGCGGCAGACGGCAAAGTAAGTACTCCTTGGCGTACTGCCGGAAACCGGGAATGTCCTCCTCTGGAATCCAGATATTGCTAAGACGTTCGGAACCGTCCTCGAGTTCGATGCCCATGTCAAAAGATTCCTTGAAATCAGGCGCCTTGCCATGTCGGATGGCACTAAGTTCCTTGGGGTCGAAAACCATTTGGGAAACTTGCTCGACACCAATCTAACGACTGTAAGGCACGGGTTCTGAGAAGTTGTATTTGACATACGCCGCTGTAGCCACGGTGTTTGTGTCCCTCGGGCGGGTGAGGAGCCTTCATTTTGATCTCATGAGGAAGTGCGAACAATTTGGCGGACTGGCGGCTCAGACTCAATGGAGAAATTCAATACTGGAAGATTACGGGAAATCATTACCCATTTGAACATGTCGTCCACCTTGTCTTGGGGTATGCCTGTGTTGATGAGATAGGCAAAGCCGACATCGCGACAGGCCGCATAGAACTGTTGGCCGATTTCGATGTCCTCCTGGAAGATAATGTCATTATTAGAAGGAGGCAAGTTGTGAAACTAGAGACACCCACAGCAGAGGTCCCGTCCCCAAACTTGGAGAAGTCGATTGTAGGCAAAGATGAGAGCAGAACACCAGGCATATTGGAATTCTTTAAGTGATCGTAGTAGGTGGTCAAGTGTACTTGAGTCACGTCTGATTTATAGCACGCGCAGTTCTAGATATCATCACTGTGCTGTGAGAACTCAAGAGACTTGGAGATAAGCAAACTATCAGATGGTGAGTCGGAAGGCGGAAAAACAACCCGTGACGTCACATCGCACTACTTTTTGACACGAACTCGAGGACAACTCAGCATCCTACTTCTCTTACGGCAGCTAGATTCATGCGACAAAGGCGGACCTACGCCGTATTATGTGCACCCTCTTTCTTGGCTTATCTCCATTACGAATTTGCTAGCAGGCCGAGGGCAACTCATTCAAAAGACTCCGCCCGACCAGGGAGTCCTTGTCCTTTGCTTAGCCGGAACGACAACTACTCCTGCACGACGAGACAATGACCCAGCGCTTTTTGCGCCGCATCGAGGTCCCCATCGATGCCGACGCGACTTACAAGAACGATGTAAGGGCTCTTCGACAAGTTTGAACTTGATCGCTGTTGACGCGGCACTGGAAGCACTGGACCAACAGGGATCTCATTCCCATGCCTGTCGAGCGTAGGACATACGCTATTTGGTCTTACTTCATCTACTGGTGCATCTCCGGCATGTGTATCAGCGCGTACACCACGGGATCGACGTTGCTCGCGTATGGTCTTACGCCTCAACAAGCTATCGGGGCCCTCGTCATAGGAGGATTCTGCACTGGTCTGCTCTCCGTTGCTTGCGGCTGGATGGGCGAGAGGTGGGGTCGTTTGGCTTTGATGGTTTCGTGTTCATCAATAGATCTTCTTCAGGCATCACATTGGGTTCACCGTGTCCTCCAGGTTCACCTGGGGAATGAGAGGAGCGTATTTCCCCGTTCTCATACGTACTTTTACGTGAGTTTCATGAACATCTAATTCGTGGTCATTAACTCGATATTCTTAGTACAATCTTGTCAGCAATGGTGATACCACTCAGTGTTTTCGTGTCCTCATCTCCTTTTTAGCTGGGATGGTCTCCAAGCGTACTGGGGTGGGCAGGGTACGTGGGGTTTGATGTTCTTGACGCGCTCTTACTCCGTTTGAAGCTGTGACTGTAACTCTCGGGGCAATTATAACAGGTATGGTACCGTTTCTCAGCGCCAACTAACATACTTACTAATCATGCAGGCTTGGGGCATATGTAAAGCATCTCGTGCAAGACTTTGATTGCGCTACTCACGACGATATTCAACAGGGACCAGACTTTGGCTGGTGGCGTTCTCTACACGAAAGATTTGATTGGCATGATGTACGCATCGGTCAACCTTCTGACAGTCTTCATCTAAAGGAAAACGCAGCATTTACTATATCTTTTTTATCGCGATCATGCGAATACCTCCAGAGCGCCTCCAGAAACCCTTCATCGTCTCTTCGATCCTATTTGGAGGAACGTACGTTCTTCACCTGTTTTGGGGCTCTATCGGTTTTCATCCCTCATAGCCTTATTGGCCTGCTTGCATGGGGTGTATCCAATGCCCATGGATCCGGAACGTTGTTCAAAGAGCCGGGAAATCCCGCTCATGGGAGCATTGGATGGTCTATGATGTTTGCAATCACATCGGTCTTGGGAGCCTGGTCCGTGACTTCTACTTGCTGATGAAATCACTAATAGGCAAATCGCTATCTTACAGGGGAGGAGGAACGCTCGGGCAGAGTGACTGGACAAGATACGCAAATCGGCCATGTAAGTGTCCGGAAAATATCTTTAGTCCTTCCGCTGATTCTGTTTCGGAAGACGCACCAACGTTATCGCAAATGGTGGCTGCGTACGCTTTCGTTCTTCGCCGCGCGGGAACAGACTGATAAGACGTCCTCTAGACCCGTGACAATAATCGTTACAGCCGTCGTTGGCATCGTTGTCACTTCTTGTGGCGATCAGATTCTTGGCGAGGTTATCTGGCAGCCATTCTCCTTGCTAGCTAGAATTCAAGACTTTTAGTGAGTCAGAGCTTTTGTTTACGCTTTATGTGTTATTGAATGTCTTTAGTGGCGGATCTCCCAGAGGTACGACCAGGTCTGTGTACGTTTATCGTGCACTCACGTCTCACAACTAGCACGGGCGGGAGTCTTTTTTGCTGGACTCGGATGTGTCTGTGCTCAGTTGGGAATCAGCATCGTTCTGAATTCTGTCAGCGCAGGCATGGATCTCGCGCAAGTCTAGTTCCCCTTTCCCCGTCTTTTCTATTCTGACGAAGCGCTTCATAGTGGACTGAGCCCGTACGAGCCTTGACTACTATTTCCGTTGGCACTGCTGATTTGAATACAGGAAATATCTTAATATTCGACGAGGAGCTTACGTTCTCGCTGCTCTCGGAATGCTCTCAAATCCTTGGCAGTACCTTTCCAATGCGTCGACGTTCTTAACAGTTCTTTCGGGGTTCGGAATCTTCCGTACGCGTCTCTAGTACAGTTACGACCTGAACTTGTACTGATAATGGTCCAGTTGCTCCGTTTACTGGTGTTATGCTAGCGGACTACCTAGTGGTCCGTCGATGTGTCATCAAGCTTGAGGACTGTTACGTTGGGGATTCGACGTCGCTCTATTGGTGAGTCGAAGTTGGCTTGTTTGGTTAATACGACCAACTCTGCTAGGTACTGGCACGGATTCCACTGGCGTGCCCTTCTTGCTTGGGTAATCGGCGTCTTCCCCACCATGCCCGGGTTTATCATGTCGGTTCGCGACGCCACGGCGTACAACTCTTGGATTAGGATATTCAATATTGCATTCTTTGTTGGTTCGTAATTTCAATACGTGCTTGGCATATGTACCTCTTATCATTGATGTCTACAGGTCTTGCCGTCTCCTTCGCTGCGTTCTGGCTTATCTGCATTATAACGCCACCGCCTGGCGTAGGAGTTGGTTTAACCTATCATGACGAAACCCGTGCATTCGGCGACAGGGAAGAGGCCTCCAGCAGCCGTGCGAGCACTGGGGACGAGAAGCATGTCGAAGTTGAGGAGAAAGAGGTCTAGGAGTGGAGGGGGGGGTGGGTTTGGTGGTTGATTTTAACGGTCCATAAAATATGTATTACTTTCTTCGATGACCACGATTATACGATGCTTAAGAAACGCATATACAATATTATTTCGTGAATATAGATGTTGTATAGATGCACACATCTTAGTCCGGCAAGTCGGCATCCGGAAAATTCGGCAGGTATATGCCGACGCGACTTCAGGTTTTTCATCAACAACGCGCCTGCCTTTCATTCCGTCCAGTCACTATGGCAAGTCTCAGTCCATTCTGTTTCCCACCCAAACTCATTTCCACAGCTATCCTGCTTCAGACGCGCTATATCTACTCAATTTCGATCACCGAGCCAGTGGAGGCGTTTCGCGTCAAGCTCAGCGGCCTCGGAGACAGTGGAGAAAGGCAAGCTCAAGCCCAAGGCAACGACACCGCTTCGACGATCAGCCTCCGACTCGCTGCCCATCCGTGCCAACCCCAGTTCGACGCGGAGCAACATCCAGACGATTTTCACTCTCACGACGGCCGAGCGTTATGCACTGAGCCGGTATCGCATCCCCACAGGCGCGCGCAAACTTGTCGACTCGTGGTGGTTCCCGCGGTGGCAGAATGGAGAAGTATTCGTGTTCGCTAACGGCAGCTTTGTCTGCTGGGGTCTTGGCGAGAAAGCCGCCCACCAGTTTGCTACCGAGGTCATAAAGCCGATGCAAGGCATTGAGCTTGCGCCAATGCGCGAACCGGAGGAGGAGGAACTGGAGTTCGTTATGGATCCCAACGAGTGAGTCTACTCTTATATCCTCGGACTTGTCCAACTTTGATCAGGAAAACACGCCTCCAGGGAGATTTAATTATCCTAGGGAAACCCGACGCGCAGGGAGAGCACACTCAGTCTCTGAGTGGCGTTGATCTTGTCTACCCAGCGGAAACGGTCTTGAGTCGATATGCATTCTCCCAGGCACTTGCTCGGTCAACGGCGCTCTCCGCATTGGAAGTTGGCTTGGACGATTACCTCTCCTCCATGGCTACTTTTCCTCACATCCTAGTCCAGACCGGAAAACCTGGTCTTGGAAGAAAGGCGCTCATTAAGAAACTTGGCGAGCTTATGAAGTTCCGACAGAGCTTGAACCTCAACCGCGAAAATTATCTGGATATACCCGATTTCTATTGGACTGCTGAGCCAGAATTGGAGTGTAAGTGCTTCATTAGGAGGCTGAACATGATATTCATCTCTGTCAGCGCACTTCCTTGGTATGAGCACGGCGTTGGAGATAGAAGCACGCACAGAATCCGTCAATGAGAGAATTACATATGCCGCTGAAGTTCGTGCGTCTCCTTTCTCATCGTACACGTACTAATCATACCTGCAGCTCCAATCGACGCTTCGCCAACTGTTAACAGAGGTATGATTCCCTTTTGTGTATGTTATCCCTCTATTTACCATGTCTTCTCAGTCCTCGTCACATATGCTCGAACTTGTCATCATCGCGCTGATCGCGGTGGAAGTAGTAGTAGTGTTTATTCGCGACGGTCCCGAGCTCTGGCATATGCTCACGGATAGGATAAGAGGAGAGTCGAATGAAAAGACTACCCCGGAGAGTTCCTGAATCTAAAGAGATGTAATCCTTGCTATCGTGTATCAATATATCACTCACCTCTTTTAGATAATTACTACATAGTAGACTCCATCTAAGATGGTCAATCGCGGCGCTTTGAAAAGACCAACAATGTCATACATATTTGATTGCACCAGCATGCATAGCCGTCCCGCTCAAATCAACAGAATGTATCCTTCAGTCTCAAACATCTCCGCAGCTCCTTAAATCAATTCCATCGGGGGCGGGATTTGGAGAGGGAAGTTCGGCGCGGGACGGTCAAACGCTCAATGTTTGAGGTGGACATGACCGCCCGTTTCACCGTGATATGACCGCCTCCGTCTCCCGCCGTGGAATGTCAGTGATATATCAACGCTTTCTCAACCGCCGCTGCATTCTTCACTTCTAATGACTACCGAGCGGACGCCACTTGTGCCCAAGGCAAAAGGCCACCATGACATGACCAGGGCGGAGTTCTGTATATTGATGGGTACGTCCGTATGCTTGACGCGAACGCTGCTTGTTTCGCTAACGAAAGACTTGCAGCGGGAGTATGCAGGCTAGTGCAATTCGCATTTTTCCTGCCAACTATACTTACGCAGGGGCCTACAGTTTATCCTTCATTAGTTCATTCGATGGCATCATTGTCGCGACGCTTCTATCTACTATAGCGTCCTCGTTCGAGTCGATGCAGCTGTCGTCGTGGATCGGCACCTCATACCTTCTCTCCGTTTGCTGTTTTGCACCGCTCTATGGGCGCCTATGTAACATCCTAGGCAGACGCACGAGCGCAATGCTCGCCGTGGGATTGTTCGGGTTCGGGACGGCCTGTTGTGGCTTTGCGACGAGCATGTAAGGCTTTATAACTGGTTACAGTCCATCTCATGAATTGACATTGATGTAGGTACCAACTAATATTCTTTCGCGCTGTCGCAGGCATGGGAGGAGGTGGAATGGCTGTGGTTGCATCCGTTATTATGTCTGACGAGATACCATTGAAACGCAGAGGTTTGTATCAAGGGTGTATGTGGTTTCATCTTGCGTTTGGGCTTTCACTCTAACGCGCGCTAGTCGTCAATCTCCTGTACGGGGTCGGATGTGGCATTGGTGCTCCCCTTGGTGGTTGGCTCGGGGACACGATTGGATGGTGCGTAAGACGCGTCGTCTCAGTCATACTTGTCTTCATTAACCTCCCTCAGGCGTGCAGCTTTCTGGATTCAAATACCTGTTATTGTGATGGCTCTAACTTTCCTTTGGCTTCACATTCGCGAGCCAGAGTCATTCACTTCAGCGCCACCGAGCAGCATCAAGGAAAAGGTTCAACGCGTGGATTTTGCTGGCCCTGTGACGCTCGTGATTTCGCTCGGCTGTCTCCTAGTCGCCATGAGCTACAGGACAAGTAGCGGGTACAACTGGTCGAATGTTCATGTCGTTGGCTTTTTAATTTCCAGGTAAGTGTATCCTATTGTCAGTCTCGCCTTTGCTAAATCTCGACCCAGTGCTGTCGCTGCAATCGTTTTCTGCTTTATCGAGTTCACGTGGGCCTTGGAACCGGTTATGCCTTTCAGTTTGCTGAAGCAGGTATGTAATTCTCCTATATCCATGACATTATTGTAACGCATGAGCAGAGGACTCCAGCTTTCGTGGCCATGGTAAGACCAGATATTGTACTGCTGCCGGGACCATCCTCATTTTCGCTTGACAGCACGGCTTTTTAGGCTCCGTTCTTTCTTCGTCTATTGTATGTCCTTCATTT
Source organism: Hymenopellis radicata (assembly GCA_015501595.1). Classification (NCBI taxonomy): domain Eukaryota; kingdom Fungi; phylum Basidiomycota; class Agaricomycetes; order Agaricales; family Physalacriaceae; genus Hymenopellis; species Hymenopellis radicata. Next base: position 121,941 of record JADNRX010000058.1, on the reverse strand, counting down.
CATGACCTTGGATGTCTCTTAGCCTTCTGCTACAGCTGTACAACGTTCCCTTGTACTTCACCGCAGCACGTCTGCGCTCGTCGAGTAACGCCGGTGCGCATCTCATTCCGCACGCGATCTGTATCAGCACAGGATCCTTGGTTGCTGGATGGTATATGAGACGCACCGGGAAATACTGGTGGTTACAGATCGCGGCAGGCTTGGGAAATCTTGCTGCCGCCGTCGAACTAGCGCATTGGTTCGTCAATGGCCTTTGCAAAATTCTAGTTGCAGTAGCTCATTGGTATCGCCAGGAGTGAGAAAACACCGGAGTGGGTGCTCTATGTGACTCTCATGCCGTCGGTATGTCAAAACCTCCCAACCAACCCTTTAAGTTCAACTTGGCATCGCCAGGGTTTCGGCATCTCCATGACTCTCACTACGACTGTCCTTGCCATGTTTGCAAGTGTCCCTCGAGAACAGATACCCGTCGCTACAGGATGTAAGTCGTCGCTTTCCGAGTATCGAATTGATCTCAAGGTCCTTGAAGTATCATACCTTTTCAGATCGACAGGACAGGTCCTTGGTGTGGCGCTCACCTCGACTGTGACTCAGAGCTTGTTAGCGAAAAATCTACGTGCGCGGATTGCTGGAGAGGATGCTGAAGAGGTATGCATCTCTTTTGGCCGCGATTAGTTGGTACAAATAACCAAGATGTAGGTCATCAGAAGGATTTTGGACTCCACATCGTCTATCCGTTATCTTCCTCCAGATTTGCAACGGAAAGCCACCGAGAGTTGGGCTTTGGCTCTTAAGACCGTGTTCTACGGACAAGTTGTATGCACATTTCTGACACAGATTCGTGATTAGGACTGACCATAATTCATAGGTTCTGGCAGTGTTAATGTTGTTATCGATGTTACCTATCCGCGAGCATCCCCTCCCGGATACGATAGGTGCTGAATCTAAGAAACCGATGCCAAAGGATGAAGAGGCTGCTGAGGAGGATTAATCTACTGCGGACAATTAATACTGTAACTATAGAATATGATTCGCCTATTGGACTTGACTTGGCTCTGTAGCATGGGACGTTTTGTGATAGTAACTGGTCAAGATTCGTACGACAATGGACACCAAGACAGAATCACATATGCAGTGGTCACCAGCAATTATAGTGCTCTGCACATACGGGGCCTTCGGCTTCAAAAATCCGCATAATGAGACCGGTCGAAGTATCCAGTAAGCGCGGGGTCTTCGTGAGGACCCGTGTTTATAGCTCGTCCATTCCATCCCGTCTCTGTACTTTAGGGTGGTGAAGTAAACCCTTGGTTTTGATACACCTCGGGTTCCATCGGGGGTCACGAGCCTAGTCGGGAGGTTGGTTTCGATACCAGCATGTGACCTTTCACATGATGGCGGCGGGGAGACGCTGAAACCAGCGGGACAAAGGCGCGACGAGGGTGGTGCGCCACTGCGCCACATCACGTGGCCGAAGCACGTGCCGGTATCGAAACTGTTAGTAACGGTTTCAAAACCGGGCTTAAGGCAGTCGGTATTGATACCGTTACTAACACCCCCCGGAGGTTTACTGCGCCTGGCGCCACCCTACCAGTGTACTTGTACAATGTAGGAGTTAGTAGGTCCAAGGTCCAAGTAGTCAACTGTCAACTTTCAAGGAGTCAGGAGTCAGGACCAAGGTCCAACATGTTGTCAAAAGCAAAACAGCGATGTGAACGGGTGATTGAAAATAAGAATGCTCCGGCACGTTGGTTGACTCCAGAGCGTCTTCAAAGTAGGTGGATTCAAAGAGTTAATGACAGGATCCGTGTTGACTGTCTTCTGACGTCACGCGTCAGAGCTAGATTTGGAAATGCGGCATTATCTGAGTGCACAGTTCTGGCGACATGGTCGGGTACACTGCAGGATGAGGGAGCTCTGCCGGTGAATTGGATCCAGCAGCCTGAGATTTTAGTGGGTATACGGCGTACGCACGCCCCCAAAACACGGTGTTCCGCTAGCATCGGTGCGGTAAGTCCCACACTGGCTGGATCCCTCCCAGTCGAGCGAGTGCTTTTCTCAGGGTGGAGGCTCCCTCTACCTGTGCTCACCCTTATACAGAAACCACACATATTTCCGGGGGCTTACTCGGACCTTAAAGCGGCCTATCGGGTTCTCACCAAGTGAGCGTCCGTTAGTCCTAGGAATGCTTCCACAAAAAAAAAAAAAACATGGCACTATACCGGATGAGTCGACCCAGGCTCGAACTGAGGACCTTCTGTGTGTTAGACAGATGCGATAACCAACTACGCCATCGACCCTGAAAGACTTACATCGAGCCGGGCATGGCGACAGACGGAAAATAGATCGACGTACGTGCTCCCTATCGCATATCAATCTGGACAGAAAACAGCGTGAATATGACAGCGCTGATACGAACCGAGGCCTCTAGGTCATCACTCGATCTTTGGATATTTGCAAAACGCAGTGCCTCTACGATGCGTAACGTTCTCGTCGACTGGTCGAAGGCGGTAATACCGCCCTCACTCCCTAACCCCAGTATATACATAATTATCCCCCAGTAGACGCGTCAAACGAGCCCGGTATGCAGACAGCACGAAGTCTGCGCTGCTCTGCAGCCGTATTTTTCACCTACAGAACCTGTCGCGTTGTCATTGCTCTGAATACCGAATTGTCGCCAAGTGTCGAGAACTTGGCAAGGCGCGGACGATAAAACTGCAGGGTTTTATGCACTACTTGAGCCACACGAAAGAGCAGGCGCAGAGTTTGACAAAGGAAGCTGTTGATCAGCGTTAATGCTCTCCGAAGCCTGTTCCGCAAAGCATCTTCTGAGATTGGGGACTTGTAGTGCCAGATTTGATGGCAGGATATTTGTCGCGACTTGTACACGACTCGAGATCCCGTTTCTAATAAGCCGCCATTTCTTTTAGAGGCACCGCGCAACGGCTTTCCACTGGCAAGTGAGATAATATGATCATAAGGACTAGGGAAGCGTCGCACGTCAAACCAGTTCGGCACCAGCTCAATAATCTGCGAGAAAAGAACTATACTTGGCGATGGATTACTGGGCCTCATAATCGAGGACCTGGCGAAGCCCTTAATCAAGTCCAGAGACGTAGATGAGAAAGAGCTTATGGATTTCATGGGCCATGCTGGTGGGAGATGTTAGTCCTTTATCTGTTAAAGTAATTGACTACTTACCTTGAGCTTTGAAACTCTCAGAAAGTCTTACTTTCAGAATTGTCCAAAACCACATTTTATTGAATGTATACAGGCTTCTAGGACGACTTCTCCGAGACTGGATCCTCGTAGCCGACCGTGGGCCGCCGGGGTCGCTGCGGTACTGCATTGGTGTTCAGCGGACGACCATGGCGGGTAAAGTCGGACAACATACATGGGTATGAAATGGGAATGTGCTCAGCAGGTTTGTATCCGAATAACTTCTCGCGCGCTGGGGGTACGACAACGGCTAGGACAGGACCAATTATTCCCAGCCAGAGCGAGTAGTAGATGACGGGTCGCTCATGAGCCTCTCTTTGCTACACGAATCGTCAGCAGACGACAATGGCGACGACGACGACGACTACCATGTAGCGGAAGCCGCGTAAAAGTGGATTGGCAGCCTGGGATGCCATGGTGGTGGTGGTGGTTGACGTCGATTGTGTCAACAGCACCAAATAATACCGAACTTGACTCTTGACCGCCACCATGTCCATGGAAGAAAGCATCAGCTTGGAGGAGACCAACAAAATCCGTATTTCCCTCGGTCTCAAGCCACTCACCGACGACAAGCCATCCGCCAGCGACGACAAGGAAAAGCAGGCAGAGGACAACTATGCACGTCAACGCGACCGCGAGGCCAAGGAGCGCGAATCCAAGTATGTACTTACCCCCTCAATAGGACTCTACTAATTTTCTCTTTGTTTTCATTAGGAAAATTCAGGACAGAATAGCCAAGTGAGTACATTTCGCCCATTCCCATAACAGACACTTCTATTTCTTTCCACTCAGACCCATTCTCATCGCTCTCTTAGGGTGAGAAATCGACGGGAACTCAATTCCTCCCTCAAAGGCTCGACACTTGGTGATGCAGATGGCGACGACGATACCTTGAAATGGGTTAAACGCAGCAAGAAGAAAGAGAAAGAGCTCGCACGGAAGCGTCTCCAGGAGCAGGAGAATATGGACAAGATGTTCCAGGGCGAGGAATACTCTGAACGTGCGTTCTCTGTTCATTACAGCCTTTTATTACTGATTTCCTTCAAGGTGATCTCGTTGGTCTCAAGGTCAGCCATGACTTTGACGACATGGGAGACGGCGAAGAGCGTATACTTACCTTGAAAGATAGTCGCATATTGGACAATGAGGGTGCGTTTTTAATTCTTTTCCGTGTACTCTCTATCGCTCACAAATTCACAGAGGATGAGCTACATAATGTCGAAATGGCGGAACACGAGGCTGCCAAGAAGCGTCATGAATTGAAGATCAAGAAGAAGGATTATACCGGCTATGATGACGACGAGTTTGTCGAGGGCAAGGAAGGCATGAAGCGATCCGTCTTGGCCAAGTATGATGAGGAGCTCGAGGGTGGCCAGGAAACGGTGAGCATACGTCTCGTCATCCAAACAATCGTATTCACGCTTGAGAAGGGTTTCCGTCTAGGTAGCTCTACGGTATCCACAAAGGCCGCCAAGGTGGCGGAGCAACATGCGGCTGCCGCGGCGGTCAATAAGTCATTACTCTCTATAGACTACGTCAGTAAGTGCTGTTTCCTTTGTACAGAATTCCCCTTCTAACTGTGTTGCAGAAAACTTTGATACCGACGATTATCTAAAAGAAGGCGATAAAGGGTTCAAGAAGGTTAAGGTACGCTTCCGTCTGTTAGGTGGCGTTTCTGAATCTCATCATGTGTTATAGAGCAAGAAGAAACGCCAGTCCAGAAGGGCCCCGGCCGAAACCGAATTAGCAGACCCCGATGAGATGGACGTTGACTCTAAACCTGTTGTTCCACGAGAACGAGATCTTGATGCTAATTTCGTCGACGACGATGAACTGCAGGCTGCTCTTGCTCGCACAAGAAAAGCCAAGCTACGAAAGACCACCAAGCTTACACCTGAAGAACTGGCCAAAAAAGGTACGTTTTTCACCTCGCAACTCGTTCATATCTAATTGTCCTCGTAGTTGCTGCTCAGAAACTTCAGGAGGAGCAAGAAGAATCTTCAGCTATGCAGATCGAGGACGATGGCGCTGTCCCTGAAGAAGCTGATGGTTTAACGTTCGATGACACTTCTGAATTTATCAGAACAGTTGGCAACAATCCCGTCGTTGTGAAGAAGGAGCCAAAGAAAGAGGATCTTACCGCCCCTACATCGAGACGCTCGCCTTCTCGAGATGTTTCTATAACCCCTGGCGACCAAGCCATGACGGAGATAGAAACGACAGACGTTCCAGTCAAAGATGAAGAGGGAGACTACGACATGGAAATGCTTGATGCCATCGAGGACGTGTTAAAGGGCGCGGAAGAAGAGGCGAACCGCAGTGCACTCGAGGGTCCGGATAGCATTGGTGGCACTTCCTCCGAGCAGACTCATAACTCTGGCATGGCGGCAACGCTCAATATTCTGCGCCAACAGGGTATCCTTTCCGCACCGACTGCTGATATACGCGATCGAGAGAAGACTCAGCTACAGCGTGACGCATGGCTAGCGGAGCAACGCCATCGTATTACGCAGCGGGAGCTGGAACGCCTACAATCGCGCGGAGGCAACAAGGATCAGGCGACGCGGGAATACGAGAACCGACTCCGGGACCAAGCCGAAGCAAGAGACACCATGGACGCATTCAAGAATTATAAGCCGGATGTGAACATTGTCTATTATGACGAGTACGGGAGGGCCTTAACGCCGAAGGAGGCGTGGAAGGCACTATCGCACAAGTTCCACGGCAAGGGATCTGGGAAGATGAAGACGGAGAAGAGGTTGAAAAGAATTGCGGAGGAACAGAGGAAGGAGGCGATGGCAAGTGGGGATACGCCGTTGAATATGAACAAGGCCTTCTTGCAGAGGCAGGAAAAGGCAGGGCAGGCGCATTTTGTGCTGTCGGTCGGTAATAAAGGGTGTGTTTCACATTTTGCTTCCACGTATTCCGTGCTCATCTGCGCTTTCTTTGTAGTGCCGTGCCGCAAGCTCCTGAATTTTTGGATACGCAGCCTCTGTCCAAAGGCAAGACGGAGAAGACCAAGAAGAAGAAGGAATCCAATAAAAAAGCGCAGGCTCAGGAAGCGGAGGGCGCATTTATGACTATCCCGAGTGGTTCACATATGGTGGCTTCTGGTCCTTCGTCAGCTTCGGGATCGCCTGCACCAAAGCCAGGATTCTCTAGGGTCGGTAATGTAATGGAGCAGGCTTCGTCGCGGGATGGGACGCCTGGTGCGGCGGAGCGTTCTAAGGTAACATTTGGGTTTGGAACGAAGAGGAAGGCGGAGGACGAGGCGCGGGGATCGCCTCCTGCCAAACGGCGTTGAGTGCGAACATGCTCCGTGTGTGTTGACCAGTTGATCAGTTGTATTGTATTCTTTATTATTCTTACCAGTTGTAGGATCCGTTATAATCGATCCTGCGTGTTTTATCGATGCGCCACGAGTTGGAACCAGTCGGATCTCATTCAAATTGAATGCTCAAATCGTAGTTATCGAGCATACTACGTGTACTGTACAACAACGTGTGAACGGCGCCCTCCACCCGAGGTTAGCCGAACAGCACGATAAACCCCCCTACTATCGATAGCGCGTCTGGCGCGCCACGATGGTGACAAGCCGAAATTGCAATGAACGATACACGTTCACTTAATATTCGTCTGCTTCGGCATCATCGTATACCCTCTCTACTCGGAAAGAACGACAGTTTGGAAATTTGAGAACAAGATGTCGCCCGTTCATCGTGCCTCTGATTTCTTCAAACTAGCGTGGCGCTATCAACGAGGCTGTAGTATGAGGGGCGTGTGAAGCGAGCGAACCTTTGTGCCTTCGGGAACGGGTAGCGTCCTCTGATAGTCCTTCTGTATCCTTTCTATGATGATCCGACCTTGCTCGTCTGCGGACTCGGTCACAGTTTCGACAAACCATGAGATATAAATGCGGGGAAACTTGAAGTTGACATGCACGTTTTCCTTCAGGACGCCGGTCATATCGAAAAAGGCCACGACCGTTCTTCCATCCTCTGAGACATTCAGTGTCGTTCTACGCGGAAAAACAGGGATCAGATCACAACAGCAGCATGCGGTGGTGGTGCAATGGCGCTCACACTGATTTGACTTTCTTGACCGATTTCTGCTGCGGCGGCGGTGGAGGCCTGCGCGTCAAAGGCGGATCTAGCTCGGCCTCTTCTAGAGACGCAACCTTGGATTTCTCCTTGGACAGGCGCTGTTCCTTCTTCTGGCGGAGCGACCCCCAGAGGTCATCGAGGCCCTGGTCCTCGACGAGCGGGATGGACTTGTCGTCTGAAAAGGAAAACTCGCCTCGGACCCGGCTGGATTTGGACTCGGAGGCCGGATTGGAGCGGGATCGCGAGGAGACGGAGGTCGCGGAAGAGGGGTCGAGCAGGCGCTCGTCCGGAGACTGCGGGATGGTGATGTGGGTGGGGGAGTTGGTGGTCGGGGTGAGCGGAGACGCGGCTTTGCTGGACGAGGCGCGAGAAACACCCTTTGGAGGATTGTACATGGTGTGCGATGAGCCGATCATGCACCAGGGGGGAGGTAGAGCGACGAGAGCCTCGGCAGGTAGGTAGGGAGGACGTAGGGAGCGATAGCGGACGAGAATTCGGGCGGAGGTTATAAAGAGCAGGAAAAGGCGCAGGATCTCAGTGCGTCGACAGCCAGGAGCCAACATTAAATAGCGGGGAGGACGTAAATGTACCCGACGCCTCGTGTTAGCAGCGAGGCCGGATGCAGGGGCAGATGCAACGACCTGAAATCCATGGCCTGATGGTTCGAAAAGGAAAGAGTTGTCACCCTACCGTGACAACGGCTTGTCTTGAGCAGAAAAGCCAGGTAGGCTCTCACCCAATCGCACCTGCTGAACCTACCCGTCCGGGTGGCGCGCGCTGCACCGTGGGTGTTGAATATAACCTTTCACGGCCCAATGCAGCGGCGTCGTCGACGTGATCGCCAATGACGCAAATGACATTGAATTGCGGAGACCACTTTCTCATCGTGGCATGCCTCAATGGCGATGGAACACTGCTCGAACAGGAAAGCGGTTGACTTGGGCTTTCCTGGGACAACCTCGCCATCTACAGCCGACTACAAATAGCTTTTCCAACGTTCGTAACGTGTCTGGAATTGTTCTCGTGCCTTTCGACTATAGCTGCCTTCCAGACCCGGATCACGACATCCCATGGCTTCTTCAGCCGCCACTGGAACGCGACGCGACGTGTCACGTGCATAGTGGCGGCCCTCATGCAAACTGGGTATAACGACGAAGAGCGTGTTCCTTCTGTGGAATGACTCGGCGCCTCGTCATGGAGTGTCTCTTGAGTAATGGGGTACGCTACTTGACCGGCAAAGCGTACTGCCTTGACGCTACTGTTTCAGGAAACAACGCGTCTATATGGGACTGTTCACGGAACAAGAAACTTTGAACGACATACTGCCATCTGGGTCCTTTAGCTAAAGTCCAGGGTTTCATGAAGCATCTTGAGCTTCGCAAGTCACAGTGAACAAGACCATTAATAGGCGGATGCTGTCCAACTCGCCGGAAGCTGAAGATTTGATCACCAAGAAGCGGAAGTTCTCGACTGCTCGATGGTCCTTCTTATTGTCTGTCTCGAGGCAAGCAGCATGGTCGAAGGACTACTCTCTTCGTCAACACCGACTTGGCGTGACTTCGCACTATGTCCTACTCCGCCATGTCATAACTGCTGCATCTGGCGTCTTATCGCTTCCGTATCGGCTATGTGGCTTCAGCACATGTGACCGCGGCCAGCGTTCCACACAGTCAGAAGCCTTCTCGCCTTCGGTCCACGCTTTCACAACTTACGATGTCTCCCGCTCAAACGGCATGTCCTATGATTTACGTTGCTCCTTATTGTTCTTCAAGGACGTCGGCTGCGCTGAGTCCATCTATCTGATCACCTCTAGGATCCCGGACTACTAAATTAAATCTCACATAAGTCCGGGCGCGAAGGAAACACGCGTCTGCCAAAGGCGTCCGTCCGACTTCAAAGGAGAGAGTCCGCTGTGACCGGAAAGACGATATGGATTCTCCCAATATGAGATTACCAGAGAGACCTTTGTCTAGTGCTGGATCGTCGTCGACCGTTGAGCATGCCACGACTATTGAGGCATGCATGCTTCGCGGCCTCAGCCGTACAACTCGGGAATTAAGATTGATTGCAATTATGGTAAAGCAGACAACTTTAGTACGTCTTCTTCAATATCCAACTTTCGTTACTGAACCCATTGACTAATGTACTTTTAGACGCGCTAGCTACGGCTATCAATAGGGCATCGTGTCTCCGTGCTCTATGTAGGTGATACCAGCACAACGACTCCAATCTCAAGCTGAATTCAGGCGTATAGGATCTAATGTCCAACATTGGTCCATCGTCTCGTAAACGAGCGAGAGCTGAAGCTCATGATTTATACAAGTGAATTATGTTCCATCAATGAGAGGCCTTCTCGCCCTGGCATCATTCAATGCAGTTTTCAGGCTGCCATATGCGTTATCTTTTGAGTAACTCGTACTTAAAGTTACTGAATGCAAGCGAGCCGCCACCGCCCTTCAGGATCACGACACTTTTGTTGATTGAGAAAGTTGTTCCTGAACGTGTCCAGAGTTTGATGCGAGCCTATTTCCGATATTTCGTAGTGCGCATCTGATTGGACCGTTTAGGTGTCTCTGCACCAACACAGCCAGATGCAGAGTCAAGGAACGACTAGTGTCTTGAACTTTCTGATATCTGGACGTTCTACAAATTTACAGCGCTACCGACTACCGAGAATAAATGTACACTACAGAAAATATCGACAGCTGTTATATAGCGATTATTGTAACTTGGGAGTGGCTTCCGTCGACGATGGGGCAGAGTCCTTCTCACTTGCGAGTTCTAAGGCTCTGGAACTAACCAAGGACGGCCCTAAACCGGTCTCTGTGTCTGTTACCGTGGTAGGCATGTGCCATTCCAGCGGAGCAGAGAGGCCTGTCGGGCGGACCGTAGTAGCCTTGAGAAGACGGGACGAACGAAGGGAAATTCGGACAGAGATAAGGGTGAATACAATCCCTACATACCCATTGAATGTCAGTCCGTGATATCAAGTATATATCGCATGCAAGTAACTCACCAATGGTAGGAACCAGGCTTTCCTGTATGATGAACTGCGCATTGTGATTCCGAGCGTAGAGGATAATCAGAATGATGAGCTGCATCATGTAAAGAGCAGCGCTCTCCACGATGATTCGAACGATAGGAATGAGACTCGACGTGCCCGAACCTTGGGAATGAACGCCGGCTATGGCCGACGCGCGATCTTGACGCCATATTCTATAGGCAATGAGGCTCGTCGTCATGAAGTTCTGAACAAAGGCGGTGCCGTAGATCGTGTTCATCCAGTGCACCAGCGTAGGACTGAAGATGGTTCCAAGCGGTACTTCTGTGAAGAGCTGTAGAGCGATAGAATTCGCAACTGGACACATGGAGTGAGCCTCGGAATGATTCAGGCTAAACCGACACTTACTTATGCTAACGACAAGCAACGCTGACGGGACAGCAATGATAAAGTAATTGTTGTCCCAGACAATGAAGCATCGGTAGATCTAATGTTCAATGAGCGTCGTGATGGACTCTCCAGAGGTAACACAGACCACAAGAGCATCGCCCATCCATGTCATCACCGCATTGAGGGCGTCATGCGCAATGTTGTCCCATCGGCCAAGGTCGAGAAAATAATTTGCAGGCCCGACGGTTTCACGGAGCCAGACGTATCCGCGAAGCAGGCGGTAAAGGTTGATGGCTGTTACATTATAGTTGATGATTACGCTAATCAATAGGCGGGAGAAACCTACCGACGTGTGTGGTACATACACCGAACATCAAAAGAGTGGTAAGGAAGAATGCCTGCAACGGTCCGTGAGTGCTAAATGCCGCGCGACCATAGAGAACGCCTAGTACGCGAGAGGGCGTTGTACGCGTGATTCCGCTTCTTGAGGGTTATGTACACTGTCGTGAAGAACAGACAGGTATAGACACCTGGACACGTCTCGATCTCGACATTTCTGGGACATGACGCGATAACGAACCGTAAAGCAGAAGCTGGAAAGCACCTGTATCAGAATCTTCTGCACGAGAAGTGCCCAGTGGTCTACTGACCTCAACCCATACGGAGATCACCCCGACGACTTCCAGTGGGAGTTGCGCCATAGAAGACTCGACAAACTTGAAGGAAGATGGGGGACCGGGGGAATCAGGACCCAACTCGCCTTGATATCATCTGGACAGGTATAAGTAGTTTTTGGAAAAGAGAAGAAGTCAAGCTAGTCCAATGAAAATCATCAACAGGACTGGGCGGTGACCCTGAGGCCATGCGTCTGAGAAATCTATCTCTGAGGCCCTATGCGGAGTGGAAACAACATAGAATGTATTGATCCTATCGCGTCCTGGGTCCGATGCGAGTGCGTGATTGGAGCCATGAGATCCCAACAGACGCCATACATGGGATTTGGTAACTCGAGCATTCAAAGGGCTTCATCAAGGCGTGCAACAATCCAGCGTAATAGATGTAAGGGATGTATAGAACCCGCAGACAAACGTCAAGCATCGACAACGATGGGAAACTGGGAATACTGGAGATTCGAGAAGCAAAAGACGAAAGGCCATAGCTGATTTACGTAGCCCGGGTTCCTAGACCTGCAACCTTCCCGTCAAGTGTATTCTTTCGAGGGAAGGATTTCATGCGATGCATGGAATTACCCTGGAGAATACAGTGGAGAGTCGGGGCCGGGAGCAAAGCTGCCGTATTAGGGTGTGATACGCAAGTGATACACGTTCTGAGCAACGATGCATATGTCCGTTATCGCGTCGCGTGCAGTCTGCAGGAGCATCATCATTGTCAACGACAACTTGAACAAGGCCGCAGTGAAAAGCTGATTGCCCGGGAGTTACCGGTTCGGCATATACCGACCACGCGTTAAAAATTCGGATGCTTTTTTTTCTTTCGCCTACCACCACGTCCAAGCGTCCACGACCTCTCCACTACTACATACATTGACGACGGCTGCTGCTCATTGTAGAGTGAGTATCTCAACCTTTGTTTTCTTCGATGATGTGCCCTCGGGCTCGTCAAATGCATGTTAGACTACCAATTCGCCTACAGCGATGTGGATACCTTTCCTTGACTCTGACCTTGTCCTGCTCTTCATTCAAACCTGATCTAAGCTGACTATTCATCCAGGTCAATTACATATATCTACACTACGAAAGCACGGAAAGCATTGCTCTATTGTACACTGTCTCTACTATCTTGGAAATAAATAAAAAAGCACACCAACGCCCTCCTCTACATCCTCATCTATGTCGGCAACTTGAACTTCTTGTTCGCATACCCCGTCCCTCCTCGCCCCATTCCCAGCCGCCTCTTTGTCGGCGGATTCATCACTGTCACAGTACTGGCCGGAGAAACTGTCAGGGGGGCGGGAGGATCTTCCGCGATCGCGGCAAGCGGCGGTTTTCTTGGTGGTTTCTGTGTCTTCTCTTTCTTCACAGGTGGCGGCGACGAGGTCAGGTCTAATAGAGAGGGCTCTTTCTTGACAGACTTCTTGGCCTTCGTCGTGGCAACTACCGGAGGCGGATCAATGAGCATCAAGTCTGAAGACTCCTGCTTCAAAGGTCGGGACACGCGCGGCGGTGAAGAAAGCGTCAGATCTACAACAGAAGACACCCTTTCCATCTTGTATGGTCGTGCGGCTGTCTGTCTGGAGGTAGAGGCCACTGGGGGCGCATCATGCCGTATTACGGGTTTGATGTCCGGGGGAAAGTTTTCGATTTTGAAAGGAAGATGTTTCTTGGTTTCTTGTTTCACTGGAGCGGACGATGACGAAGGCTTCTTAACGGCGGCCCAGCCGGTCAAGGTCGACTTGACGTCGCGACTTTCCGCTTTCACGAAAGGATTCCTATCTTCAGTTTCGCGCTTGAAGGCAGGATGATTTTGACGATCTTGCATGATATTGGGCTTGATGTCTAGTTGTAATTGCCTAACAGGCACGAACGCGGCTACGAAGTTCCCAGCTTGAATCTGCGGTTGCGCCACGATGTTGACCGCTCCGGAGACGCCATCGAAGTCGTGACCGAACACCTGTCGATTCCTTATTGACTGGTAGCTACGATTGAAAAGAGTTAGACACGTTGTGACCCCATTTCATGACGACTTACAACGCGTCGACCTTGGTCTTGACTTGATCGTCATCGGGTTCAGGGCGTTGTAGGAGGACAGAAAGAGTTGCCCGTTGTGGCTTAGAGAATAGACACAAATCTTCCCAGGTCAGTAACGTCTGCGAACGCAAAACGTAAGTAATCTGTTTCTTCTTCGGTTGCGTAACGCACCTGATCTTTTTCAATCACGTCGCAAATGAAGAAGGAAAGATCGCGATCCATGACGTTTCCAGCGATTTTGCGCTTGAGAACCCTGGTAATGTACAAGAGGCCTTTTGCGCGTGTACAGGCGACGTAAAGAAGACGCCTGGAATCGATGTTAATTCACGCTATCTGCAAATCAGACGAGAGTTACCTCTCTTCATCGACATCTTCCGCGCGATGGAAAGGAAAAGTTTTATCTTCAACTAATAGGAATTGAGTATCGGTATGGGACTGTCTATTAAACATGCTCACCAGATGGAACGATGACCACAGGCCACTCCAAGCCCTTGGCCGCGTGACAAGTTGCTATTGTCACTTTCTGTAAACGACGAATGAGAATGGACGTCATCTAATATGAGGGTGTAGCTTACATCCTTGTTATCCTCCTCACTTTCGGAGTCACCCTCCGAGGAAAGCATGGACGCTTGTAAAAACAAGCGCAAGGGCGTATCACTGTTCATGCATCAAATAACCTTAACTCCATCCAATTAGACTGGACGTACTCGTTTTCATCATCGTCACTGTCCGGCAAGTTGACGTCCGTCAGCATAGAGCCTTGGACGTCGCTCGCGAAAGTGATCAACTCGCGGACGTTTTCCCAGCGAATATCCCAATCCGGCTGCGTCTTGCGCAGATGTTCCTCATATCCGATGAGTTTCAAAAGAGATCGAATGAGAGACGAAGGCATGGCCTCCTACAGAAGGAATGTTAGCAATTACGCTACTTGAATATTAATGCCGTACGTTCTTCGCCTGCTCTCTGAGTGTTCGGATAGTGGTGACAAAGGACGAGAGCTTACGCTTTACAGCAGGTTTAATGTCCGGGACTCTGCCGTCATGGATTCGTTCGACTAATTCCATAGCATTCAATCCCAGCTCGTCAGCTTTGGAAAAGATCTCCGACAACGTCTGTGTATGATTGAGTTACTTCTCAAAAAGAAGGGTGCTGAATCAAACCTTTTCGCCGATGCCTCGACTGGGCACATTCACAGCACGTGAAAACGCTGGTTTAAACCGAGGGTTGTCGACAAGTTGTAGGTAAGACAGGATATCTTTGATCTAGAATTAATTTTCAGGCTATGGGGGTTCTCTGCTGGGCGGTTGCAACTTACTTCAAGACGATCAAAGAACTTGTGACCACCCAGGAGCCGACTAGGAATGCCTTCCTTTTGCAAAGCACTCTCGATTGAGCGTGAAAGAGCGTTGAATCGCACTGACGGAAACAAATCGATAAGATGATGAGGGATATGAATAAGTGGCTCAACTCACGAAGAATGACGAAGTCGCCCCACCGTAACGTACCGCCCATGTGAGCAATGACTCGCTTGATTTCCATAGCTATGAAGCTTGCCTCGTGGTGTTCTGTCTCACAAGTTCGAAGGATTGGTGTGACGCCGTTTGGATGGGCGGTATGCAGCATTTTCGGGATACGGGTCTTGTCTGCGACCATCAGCGATCAATAAAGCGAGTGTGTTCTTGTCTCACCTTGCGATACTATTGCTAGACTGACTTTGAGAATGGAAGCCGTAGAGCGATAATTCTGTTCGAGAAAGATTTGATGAGTGCCGGGAAAGTCTGTAAGAAATATGAATACCAGGCGTCGAGACGGCAGAGAAACGCGAACCTTTCTGCATCTTAGACAAATTGGCAACGTCAGCCGAACGCCAGCCGTAAACTATGGAACACTGTTAAGTAGAAATGCAACATATACTGAAATGGGAAGACAAACTGGACTGGTCAGGATCACCAACAATGGTAACGCATTTCGCAACACCCAATGCACGCATAAGTCCATACTGAGTAAAGTTGGTGTCTTGGCTGACGAGATTTCAGAAACGGGAGGTCGCACCGATGCACAACTTACAATTCATCCACCAAAATATGTTTACACCAAGCAACGGAAACCTCGTGAGTCTTAAACAGCTTCAGGCCGACTATGAGAAGATCATCAAAGTCGAGACTGTTGTTGGCCCGTAGAGAATCTTGATAGGACTTGTAAAACTCGGCTATTAATCGGTCCATGATGATAACTGGATTCGTTTCCTCGGGATGAAAGACTGGGAACATGACGAGAAGATCTTCAGCAGTATTGCCTTTCGCCTTGTGTTGGGATATCTTGGATTGCAAGTTCCCGGGAGAGAGGTCGATTTTCTTTTCGACGAGCAGTGCTTTTCGTTCCTTGAGGAAACCTGACAGTATTTTCTTCCTACAAACAGATAAAAAGACGCGTCAAAATGATTTAGCAGCAGACGTACCCTTCATCTGTATCGCAAACCGTGAAATTTCCCTTTATCCCGACGTGAACAGCGTATTTCCGGATATAAAGTGCGCATAGTGCGTGGAACGTCCCCATCCGCACCTGTGCTGTCTTCTCTTTACCAATCATTTTGGTGAGGCGTTCTTTCATTTCGTTGGCAGCCTTTTTAGTGAATCTAGAGGGGCTCGCTAAGTCGAGTATCCTAGAGACCGTCGGAGACATACGTGACGGCACATATCGACCGCGGCTGCAGCGAATGGCGGGTGATGAGATGGACAATGCGGGATGTAAGGACCTAAACAGAGTTTGAGCATCTTTTTCTAGCATATATGTACTGAATTGACCTTGGTCTTCCCGCTTCCTGGCCCAGCTAGGATCTGTAGGGGTATCTTGGGGTCATGCTCGACGGCTATGAAGGCCAGTCAGAAGCGCGTCGTTGTCGTCGGCAACGAGAGACCTGCCTTGGCGCTGGGCGTTGTTGAGCGATTGCAAGTAGTCCTGTCCGGCGACGCTGGCCATGGTGTTGACAGGTTGTCGCAAGGTTGTCGTCGGTGGTCATAAATCTCTCGAGTCACGGGGCCTATAGCCGTCGCGTCAATGGTAGCACGTGGTCGAATACCGGTTACGGTTTGACTCGGACGACGGACTCCCTCTGGCCGAGGCTCCCTCCAACTAAGAAGCTTGACTGCCTTCGCCTGGGCTTGATATTCTCATTAAACAGTGCAAGTTGAATCTAGGGATGCATCGGCAGTTTCCGTTCCACGGGTCGCACCTTGCTTTGTCTTTTGCTTTATTGTTCTCCGGATTTGTCTCATTCTACAATTGGTCACCGTAACATGCCTGTCGGGATATTCTATTCCGGAAAGTGGCCATTGTTTCTCTCTTGGAACAATAAAGCGTGCTAGGACCCACAGTATCCCGCTCACAACAACGCTCACCACTTTCGACATAAAATGCGAGGTCGTAGCTGTTGAGTACTGCCCCTGGTGTTTCTGCTTCCCTCGCAATGTCTCTCAAGAAGCGCCTCTATCAGGCCCTCAGGATTCTGCGGCGCCGGCAGAGCTCGACCAAGGCCGAATCGGAAAAGCCTCCACCTTCCGAGGTGCCCCCGTCTCCCAAACCCCCATCGCCTCCACCTTCCGAGGTACCACCACCCGATGTACCTTCCTTCTCTGATGTGGAAACGATATCTCTCAATCCCACTGTGCAATCGATCCAACGGGGCGTGGAAGAGGTTCGGTTACAGAAACCCAAGGTCTTGGATGTCCTGCTGAATCCAGAGGTGGATTATGACGGTCTCTGGTATGCGCCGAAAGTGATCGCACCACCGCCACATATAGTGAACAGAGAAGCGCCTTCGTCCTTGGAATCCATACTCGCGCCTCGGAAAGCACCGTCCATTCCTTCTGAAGTCAAGCACGGCACCCGGATCTATAAGTTTGTGAAGCCTATAGGACACGGGGGCTATGGACATGTGTACATGGGACACGCCGTCGATACAAACGATGACTTCAAGAAGCCTCAATATGTTGCGATCAAAGTAATCCAGAAGCACACTCTGCGCTTAACCCACTTCGATACAATCGGTCCTACCTCCCACTACGGCATGACGACACAGGATATCCTAACGGAAGTTGCGATTCTCAAGGGCTTGAATGCCGCCAAGTGGTGTCCTTTCCTCATCAAAGTCCTCGCCTGCTTTCAGGACCCCGAAAATTGTTATTTTGTCACCGTACGTCTGTCTCAAGGCCCTTTCGACCTGTCTAATTTTCGCCGCCTGTAGCGTCTGTACCCTCAGTCTTTGGCTGATCGTCTCGCAGCTCTGAGGAAAGCTCATCTGTTGATGCCTCTAGAACAAATTCGTCAATATGGTTTCGAAATGGCGAGTAATGCACGACTGTTCCCAGTTTTCTAAATTACAGCTTCTACATAGGCTATTGCATTGAAGGCAATACATGACCAAGGCATCTGCCACCTTGACATCAAACCGGATAATCTCATGATCAGTCCGTTGGGGCATCTCATCTTGGTGGACTTTGGTTGCGCGTTATTCAGGACTTCACATCCCCTGACTGTACACACGGGATGGAGAGGGACCCCAGGTTATGCATCTCCTGAGGCCAGACTAGGTCAAGTGGCGGACAGCTGGCATAAATGCGACACGTTCAGCTGTGGTGTTGTTATGGCCGAAATGCTAATGTGCCCGTTCGTGAGTGTCTACTTGCGCTCCAGGAAATAAAGGTACTCAAATTTCTCCTTAGGACATCTTCAATGAAGACCGACGCATTGACTTCGCCTGGGCACACTGCCTACATTATGATCCATTGGCGAAAAGCCTCGTTTCGTCGGTAAGCAATCGTCTCATTTCAGGCCTAAGACGCATTTCACTGACTGTCCTCAAGCTCCTGATTAGGGACTTCAGACGACGATTCAATTATGACCGTTTCCAGAGCCATCAGTTTTTCGCAGAATTGTAAGTCGCCTCCTTTTACATATGTCGACTTTGTTTGATACTTCTCCAGACGGGTCGTGGAGTTTATAGAGAAGAAATACCGACGTAAGTTTCGTTTGTTTGCTAGCATGACTGAAAGCTAACCGAATGACTGAAGCCACGTATCGGCCCCCACCATTCCCAGAGATACGACAAGACGTCGACGAGATTGAGAACGTCATCGTCGACTATAATGACCCCGATGCGTCCGCTTCCACCAAGGAAGCATAATGACCTACGACATTATCAACGCTGTCTACTTGACAATGTTGAACGAACTACATTACCAACGTTTCCCGTCTTCAACTGTACATATGCAACGACCCACAATCAAGAATCGACTCACTTGAGCCGTCTCATTGACAAGGAGGGAAAACTCCAAAAAGTACATAGACTGAGTTGAATCAACCACGGCAATCCCTGCGATGTGGGCTACCCAAATTTAAACACGCTTCTTCGCCCATGCGAAATACATTTGGCACGAATACTGCCACTCCACCCCGTCACTGGCCATCTCGTCGAGGAATGCCTGCTGCACCTCTTTGAAGTCTTTGATCAGCCCGACTGTCTGGCTGACCGTCGCAGCGCCAATAGCACCCACGAGGGATTTCTTCATCACCTGGCTTAGCCCCCCCAGCGCCGGCTCTGAATGACAACATAAGCAACGGGTTCTCAAAGCACCAGAACGCGTACCTTGGGGGATGGGGTTTATGGGCAGGTCGACCTCTTGGACGTGAACGTCAGTAAGCGCGCTTGAGGACTCGAGGTACGCCTTCAAGGTCTTCCCGTAATGCGGGTCTCCGGCTTCTGCTTCCATGGATTTCACTAGGGAGGCAAGACCGCCCTTTATTCCCGGGGCCTTGTCCAAACCTTGGAAGGCCTCGGACCAGTCGATGTCATCGACGAGAACCCAGCCGCCTGGAGAAACCAGGTCGATAATGCGGGAAAGGACGGCGTGTCCATCTGGGAGCTAGAACAGACGCGTCAGCACGACGTGTTTGATGGAGACGATTCTCTCACATGACAAAGAACCAGTCGGATGTGAACGACGTCGAAGCTCCCCGCCGCGAAGGGGAAGGGCTCCAACACGTTAAGCTTTTGGTATCGGACGTTCGGAGGTAGAGGCCTGAATGGTATTTCATCGTCAATTCAGTCTTCCTAACATGGCGCAAAGCGATCACCTACCTAGCAGGGAGTGGGTTCATGTCGACTGCGAGGACGTCGGCATCGGGGTACTGCTTGGCGGCTTGAATGGCCCTAAGAATCAACGTCTCAGTCAATCGCACGGGAGGCACATGGAGACTAAGACTGACCATGCTCCTGACCCCGCGCTACGAGCCAAATTTGACTTCAACAACCCGACTCGGCGAGAAACGCGAAAGGCCTCGTACCCGATTTCCAGGATCTTTCGCGGCTGTCCTAAATCTGCTGGCGATAGCTTATCACCCAGAAACTTGGAGATTCCATTGTGCATGGCGTCGAGCCTGAGTATATCACCTCAGGACACCTACAGGAGTGAATGCACAGCGAGGCATACCTGGCCCATTCAGCTTCATTGGCCTGCACGATTAGTTGAAGACGTTTATAAGAGGTACATAATGAAGGAAGGCGTACGACTAGGACGTAGGCGTCTCGATGTCTGAAGCAGCCATGATGTTCAAGAGGGAGTGGAAGGATCGAACGTCGATCGGACTGTATTATATATCCTCTCGTGCTCGACAGATTCTCGACGGCTTTAAATGGGGTAACGCATGAACAACATGTGCTTCTTACAGATGCAAATCATCGATTAGATGGTTCCTCTGATGTACTCATGACAATCGGAGAGATACCATCAATGAAACGCTGGTTGAAACGGTCATGTCCATATATGGAAGACGTGCTACGTATACGGTATGACGACTCGTGCGACGGACGGAAGGGTGGAGAAGATTTCAAGGTTTAACTGTGTTCGGAAAAGCTCACCTTCCTGGGTCTTTTTCACTTCACTTTACGAGTGAGCTGGATTGAGGGCCTTGTCGGATTTCCTGGCACTGAGTAGAGTCTAGAGAGGTATTTTGCACATGATACACCCACAGCGTGAAACCCTTCTTTGAAGTTTGAAGGAGAATATTACATTACACATTACAGGGTTTAAACATCTCTACATCTAGACGAGCGTCTTCTCGATGAGGTCCAAAGCTTTCTTCTGCTCATCCTCAGGACGCCACGTCCAAGCCCACTCCATCTCGGCCTGCATGCGCTTCCCGAGGTAATCCAAATCCGCGGCCGCAGCCTCATCGTGAAGGGCGCAGTCTATCCCGGTGGCCCGCGAACTCGCCACAACATGGCGGGAGAACGGAACGCGGACCTGAGAGTAGATCTCCAGCGCTTTGGTCACGTTTGCCCGGGTGACGGACGGGTGCGAGAGGATCGTCGAGAGAATGTAGGCATCCTATACATGATGAAAAAATGGATGAGTCGCCTTCGGGCAGAGGAGAGGAAGGCAGCTACCTCAATCGCTTGGCCTGCACCGGCACCTTGGAAGTTTGTCATAGCGTGCTAAAGTTAAATCATATAAAAGGATCAGAGGAAAGGAATGCCACACGAACCGCCTAAACAACAAATCGTGAGCAAAAGACAGGTCTTCAGAAAGTGGAAGGAATGCGTACCGCATCACCCAGCACTACAGCACGAGACAAGTTGAAGAACGGTAGGTTGGAGACAGTGCAGATAGCCCATCGACCCACAACCGGATCCACACACTGGCATGAGGGCATGAGTATGAACCAATAGTACCTGGCTTGTGCTCCCACCTTGAGTATAGCCTGTACGTCTGGTTCCCAACCGGTATACAAAGAGGCAAGATCCTCAGAACTGACGTCCTTGACCCATGGTTCCGGATAGTCCGTGCCCTCGCGGCTGTAATCGCACTTGTAAAGGCCAATATTTATGAACTTGCCATGTGTCGACAAAATAGGATAGGACATGACGTGCTACATTGAAAGGTCATCAGGAAATGAGGGCTAGACCGAAATGGAGGCATTCCGACCTTTTCCTTCCCCAGGAACTACGTGCACATTTCAGTCTCAACAGTACTTCTAGTCAGGACCAAAGACTGACCTGAGTAGGGCATTTGAACGCGTAGTGGTCTGGGGCGACCTCACGCAGCTTCTCGGCTGGTATGACAGTGCGGAAGACCTCAACGCCGCTGAACCGTGCCCTGATATGGCCACGCAGCTTGGTTGCCTCATCAGACCGACCCTCTTTCTCTGCCTGGTCGGCCGCTGCGGTGTACATGGAGGCCCGAACGGCTGACTTTACGCCATCTGCGCCAACAAGGAGATCGCAGGTGGCGGTACTTCCATCCTGGAAGTTCAACTGGATGGGTTCCGATGGATTGGCTGGCTCGGTATAGCTGACCAAGCG
The DNA here is from genome assembly GCA_015501595.1 of Hymenopellis radicata. Lineage (NCBI taxonomy): Eukaryota > Fungi > Basidiomycota > Agaricomycetes > Agaricales > Physalacriaceae > Hymenopellis > Hymenopellis radicata. Next base: position 100,164 of record JADNRX010000058.1, on the reverse strand, counting down.
CTTGGATGTGAATGATTTGCAGCGAGCGTCAAGCTGACTTAAGAACGCTGCGTGGAAGTGGGAACGGCGGAACCTCGTGTAACCGGCTATGAAAGGACGTGAAGAGTCAGATCCATACGCGACGGCGGACAGCAGACAGACCTAGACCCATGCACGTAAAGATGTCTTGACCTTCAGCTTGATCAGATTTGCGGTAGTGGACTGTCGGGACTGCAGGACGATCGTTAGCCATCACATGGCCGTTGCTCAGCAGCTCGACGCGACTCACCCGTTTCGTCGCTTGGAACTTCTTGCAAGAGTGGTAATAGATATTTCTGCAGATCGAGCAACTTCAGGATTGTCCAAGGCCTCCATGGCATGCCGAGCGCGACTCCAATATCGCCGAACTCAGTGGCCGCTTCGTACACGGAGACATCCAGGTTTTCAGACTTCGACAAGGCAAGAGCCGCAATGAGGCCTCCCGGACCACCACCACTGAATGAGACCTGGATTAGGAGCATGATTGGCTCAGGTAAAGGAAATCTACGCACACAATTGCGACTCGAAGTTTCGGAGAGATGGCCATCGTTGATACTTAGATCCAGAGGAAGATGAGAATGAATCTTCGCGCTTAGAGAGAGCTTTTAAGGCCTCATTGGCCTTATCGTTTTCCCCGCATCGTTTCGTGATGAGTATGCCCTGCACCGGCTAGGCCATAGACCAGACATTGTTGGCTAGACCAGAGACCGCCCAGACACCGATGGCTAGACCACCCAACCGTACCCAAATTGATGTAAACGCGGTGCAGATGTTCAATGTTCATGGCGACTTGATTTCGAATACTTAGAACCTTGTTTCAGCCTGAGAGATTTTGTGACAGCGGAACTTTTTTGTTCAAGCCTCAAACCTATGTTTGAATTCTTGAACAGTTCAAGAACGCTGGCTAACGGGGCGGGACGACGCCGTCGGACGATTCTTGATGCGCATGGAAACTTGAAAGAACAGATCAACTACAGATCATCATGAAACTCGGATTGAACTCGTGGCAGGTTCGAAAATAGTGACTAAGTAAGTCTCGTGATGCTGCCGCTGTGTTTTGAACCAGGCTCGAACTTCAACAGTTTCGTTCATTTCACGGTGCCCACGGCTTCAAGAAGACTAGAATCCTAACAGTCGGGCCCAGCAAAGTAAGTACTGCTAGTGGGAAATAACTAAGAAGCGTGCACTGTTCGCCGATGACCGGAGGTCAAGGATGGGGTCGACATTGTGTGCGGACCCGCAGGTGCAATTATCTCCATCGTGCTAATCCCATCTGCTTTAACTTAATCTCCATTGATCACTGGGGCATATCAGGGGTATATTACACCTCTCTTTTCGTTCGACGTTGGTCCGTAAATCTCCGGTCCCAACCAGTGTGAGCAGTACCAGAGGAATACGACCGTGAGCTCATCAAAGAACTACAAGGTCCACCTATTGACCGCCATCTTCGACCCGTAGATCTGCCTTTATATCGATCTACTCGTGCGACTCAGACTTGACAATGAAAAGGAAAATCCTCTTCTTTTTCAGGTGGGGTCAGTCCTCGTCGGCTCGTATCTTCGAACTATTTCCTGCCTGAAAAAAGGACAATTCATTTGCTTGAGTCGGTTGTTCACTTCATACTGTAAGTACTTTCTGGGCATGGCCCATAGAGTCAGCCCGACGGTGGGCCGGGTCTACAGATTCTAGACGGACCTCAGATAGTCCGGCGGCAGCGGACGACTTCGAACGCGCATTCTCTTCAGCAATTCCAGGTCCTAAAAATCACGTCACATAAAAGTCATATGTGGCGCACCTACATGTTCAAATATTCATACACAAACATCATGAATGGAAAATTACAGTCGTAATGATTATCAAGCCCTTTCGATCTTCTCTTCTTCATGAGAAACTTTACCCGACTCTTCGTCGGCCTTCACATCGATCCCATCAACAATGAGACCCAAGCGCTTGTGGATGGCTTCAAGACGATTCAGATCTTCCACAGCCAAGTCCGCAGTGTTTCCGAACAGTTCTTCCATCTCCTCCAAGGAGACACCTTTGGTTTCGGGGACCTGCACACCATTATCGTCAATCAGAGCTCAGTGCTTAAGATTAAATCTTACAAAGAACCAGATGAAACATCCTCCAAGGAAAGAGAAGAGCTTGTAGATTGTCAGCGCAAGGCCCCACTTGAAGTAAGCTTCAACGTACTCCGAAGAAGACGAAAGTCCCATAGCCAATATGTTCAAGCATAGAGGGAGTCACCTATACAACGGTTACGCGGACACTTTCAGGTCGAACGTATTCACTCACTTGACCAACTAGCAACGGTTTGGTATGAGATACAACCAGTAAACGTTTCGATATTACTCACCGATGAAATTGTTCATCTAATCAACGACTAATTAGCGACTTCAACCATGAGGTGTAGCCTGCAACTTACCCAGTTAGAAGAGGAACCGATGGACATTCCTTTACCACGAATACTGAGAGGGAAGATCTCAGCCACGATAATCCAAGCGCACGGTCCCCAACTGTATCCGAATCCGATGGCGAAAAGCCACACAAACGCACACGCGGCCCATCCAGCAGAGGAATGTCTAGACGGGTGTCACGAATGTTCGAAATGGAGAAGGAAAGGGACTAACGAAGTCCAACTGTCGTGGTAGAGGCTAGTGAGGATGGCTACGATGAAATGACATCTAAAGAAGGTTTAAGAACCTTCGGCTAATCGTTCGCCAACCTACTCACCCCGCCATCAAAAAAGCGCCAGAAACCAGAACAGGCTTTCGCCCGACCTGGTCAATCCAGATGACAGCCGGAATAGTGGCCAAAAACATGCTGGAAATGCCGATTCAGGTAGATACCATCACAACAGACGAAGAGCGTACGCAATACCGACAACACCAGTTGCCAAAAGCGAAATGGTGTTGCCCGTCAAACCGAGCGATTGGAAGATGCTCGGGGCATAGTATAGAATAGCATTCACACCAGTCCACTGCTGGAAGAACATGGTTCTGGTTGGCATCTTGAGCAGTGTCCTTCGTCGAAGAAGATAGGAACTCACAGAGAAGCTACAGCGACTCGCCACAAAAGTTCTGCGGCATCATATCAGACAGTTCGGATTCAGTGTAGTTGCTCAGCACATACTGCGGTCGACGATCAAGCTCAAATAGCTGTAGAAACCCAACTTGAACTGGGAGGAGAAAGAAGGATCCTGGTACTGAGGGAATTTCGCCTCAGAAGTCTCCTTTTCAAAGAGGTATTGAGCCTTGATTTCGCTGTAGAATTTATCAGCATAGAGTCGGACAATCGCTTCAGCAGAGCTCACAGAAACTCGATTTGTACTAATTCATGGTCGACAGGCAGATTACGCGTCCTGCTGAGTACTTGCAGAGCTTCATCTTCGCGACCTTGATTGACGAGCCAACTGATGGGAATCAGGATAATCAACGCATGAGCGAGGTGCCAGATTAACACACCGAGGGGAGAAGGGCATGAATAGGATCCCCGCCCCCAGGATTAGAGCAGGAACAAGTTGTAATGCTAGAGGAATTCTCCATGCAGCTTCACTCTGAGTTTCGCCGGTTCCTCCAATGTAGTTAGTTCCATAGTCAATCCAGAAGGATATCATAATCCCAAACGTGATGGCGAGCTGCTGAAGAGCGACAAGACTTCCTCGGACTTCGGGAGGTGCGAGCTAGACAAAATGTTGAGTATAAGAGGACGGACAGGGACCTGACTGACCTCCGCATTGTACAATGGAACGGCCATACTCAGCGAACCGACACCCAAACCAGTAACGAAACGACCACCGAAGATAGAAGGAGGCGCCTTCGCTGTCGTCTGAACGATTACACCGATGCAGAACACGACCACGGCTAGGCAAGTGAGTCCATATACGTCCTAATCGTCATACACGGAGACATACCGAGAAGGATGGTGTATTTTCGGGAAAGCTTGTCAGCAAAGTATCCGGTCATCAAAACGCCAACCCAGGCTCCCAGCTCAAGAATGGCAACGAGCCATCCTTTCTTCCCCGAATTGGTAACCGCATCGCCCATGCTATTGAGGAGATCAGAGCCTGTTTCCGTTTCGTTTTCACACAGAGAGATCACCTACGTCTCTTGGAAATTATGCATGCTATGAAAGTGATCAGCACGTTGCATGCGGCGACAAAACGGTCGGAGACGCACCCCAACACACTGGAGAACACGCCCTGACAGAGACGTTAGTCAGATTGATAGAACCAATGGTGCCAGAATAGACGTACCTGGTTATAACCTACATTTCACAACGACTTGGTCAAACCAGCATCGGTCGAACAGAGAACGAACCATAGAGACTGAAAGGTGGCATGTCAGGATCAAGACATGCGATTATAACCATAAGACGTACAGTCCTCCCAACGAAGCAAAAACCGCAATCAGGAACACTTTGCGATTCTCCGCGAGGCCCTTCTGCAGAGACAATGAGTTGGATTAGGATTAGTATTCTCAATGAGTCTACTCACCCATCCAGAAGCACCTGCGAGGGCTTTACGGCGCGTCGTAGACAGCGGGGCAGCACCGGTAGCAGCACCTCCAGCCATGATGGATTTTCGTAAGTGAGCTCTCGTCTGGACATCCAGTATATAAGTTTTCTATGGAGCTATACAGGTCAGCTGCCCCAAAATTCCGGGAAAGGTCCGCCGGTCCGCACTCATGTGAGTGGTGTGATGAACCATTGAAGCTGGCGCAGTCTGATTCGAGTCTGAAAAGGTCTGAAAGTCTGAAATAGATATCAGGGAAGGTGTTCCGAAGTGAACGGCAGACGGTGGCACTAGTCAAAATGCGTCCTAATGGTAAAGGCACCTCATCGATTCCACGAGATATGAAGACGATTAATTTAGCTACCGAGAGACGGAGAAAAAGTTGGTCCTTGAACAAAGTCAACAGGAAGTCAACGAAGGTCATCGTTCTTGATAAGATAGAATCGTGGCAGTGCTATCCTTTGTACAGGATTGGGCACAGCCGCCTTGCCGAACTCCAGCGCCGAGATGGGCGCTGTGTTGACTCCTCGTATATAACCATCAACTGTCCTTGACCTCGAACCATCACTCTAACAATGTGGAATAATAATAACTCTGGTACTCCCAGGTGAGTATCTATTGCAGTGACAAGGATTGAGTGCTTACCTGGCAATAGCTTCCCCAGTCCGTGAGTACTCAGTGTTAACAACAATGACTTGATTTGAAATGAACTCCTTCAGGCAAGGTGGCTTCAGTCCATCTTACGCGCCGTCCTACTCGGCGCCATCTGGCCCCCCGCCTTACGGGTAAGCCTCGCCACCGTGTCGGCCCGACAAGTATTGAATTGCCCAAGTTATGGTTCTCCACCTGGTCCTCCATCTGGTCCTCCTCCGTCGGGGTATGTGGCGTAACACTCCTTACGACCCTTATACTGATCTGAAGACAGATTTCCGGGCGCTCCTGGGTACGTTTTCCAGGATATCTTTATACTCTCCGTTTCACCCCTGGCCTCAGCTATGGTGCACCGCCTCCTCATGGGTGAGTATCTGTTTTCTGCAGTTTGATGCCGCGTATTTATTGTGCCATCAGTTATGCCCCACCACCCGGACCTCCGCTGCCGCCGCCCTCGTAGGCGTATTCCAATTTAATGTTCAAATCTTGTTTCTCATGGCGTATTTTAGTCCCTATGGAGCACCCCCTGGCCCACCCCCTGGCCCACCCCCAGTCCAGCGAGGCTCGTATCCTGGTCAACAATACCATCAGCAACACCAACCTCAGCAACCTCAGCATCCCTCGTACGCCCCGCAGTACGGGCAGTCGCAGCCTCCTCGGTAAGGTCTCCGCTTTCGATGCGGCAGTTTGCTGACAGTTAGCAGCAACCAATATGGCCCTCCTCACATGCCTCCTACTCAGCAGCAAAACTATGGACCTCAGTTCCAAGGCGCAAACCATCAGCAACAGCAACCCTACTTCCAGTATTCTCAATGTAACGGGAAGAAGAAGGCCTTATGCGTCAGTTCCTCCTCAATCTTTAACCTAGCTTCTTCCTCAATGACTCTTAGATTGGAATCAACTACAAGGGACAGAGGGGAGAACTCGCGGGTTGCATCAACGACGCGCGAAACATCCAAAATTTTCTTTGCAGTGTGTTGCATACCATGTATTATGGTCAAACTTTCCTAATGTGTTTCTGGTCAGGGCACTTCGGCTACAAGATGGAAGACATCGTCATGCTTACGGATGACGCGCGTAACCCTCGTCAACTTCCCACCAGAGACAATATCGTGCGCAGCGTTTTTTTCACTCTAATACACCTACTAACGACATCATAGCTGCAAGCGATGCAGTGGCTTGTGAAAGGCGCTCAGCCGAACGATTCGTTGTTCTTCCATTGTTCGTAAAATTGAGTCGGTGTCTGAACTAGGCGACTAACGTGTTGCAGACTCTGGACATGGTGGTCAGACTAAAGACTTGGATGGTGATGAAGCAGACGGCTACGATGAAGGTTAGTTCCTCAATTCTTCATCGAGGCTCAGCCTAACAAATTCCAGTCATCTATCCGGCAAGTGCTCTTTACGGTCACGCGCAGAATGCCGTGTTAATCCTATCGAACATAGCTCGATCACGAGCGTGCTGGCCACATCGTGGACGATGTAAGCCGATCAGTATATCTGTTGTGTCTGAAATAACCTCTTATCAATAGCTGATACACGACATTATGGTAAAACCTTTACCTCCAGGGTGTCGACTTACAGCTATATTCGATGTACGTATTCTCACGTTCTGCCTTGAGAGTCCTTCGCCTGACGATCCACACTTCAGTCTTGCCACTCTGGTTCTGCGATGGACCTTCCCTACATAGTATGTTCGCGGCCTTCCTTGCTCCACGTTGTATTCAGTGAAGTGTCCAGTATTCCACGGAAGGGAAGATTAAAGAACCCAACCTTGCCGCGGAGGCAGGTCAAGGTCTTCTATCTGCTGTGAGCTCCTACGCTCGCGGTGATATGGGTGGCGTCTTCAAGTCCGCTATGGGCATCGTAAAGACCGCAACGGGCAACACTCAGAAAGCAGAGCAGAAAGCCCGCGCTACTAAGACTAGTCCTGCCGATGTGGTGCGTGAATCAGAGTTTCGTACTACTGGGTTTGACACATGAACGTCAGATCTCCTGGAGTGGATGTAAGGACTCGCAAACTAGTGCTGATACCCAGGAAGCTGGAAACGCCACTGGTGCCATGAGTTATGTGAGTCACCTACCTCGAAATACGATTCGGTTAACTGACATCATCTAGGCCTTCATGGCTGCGCTGGGGCAGAACCGTAATCAGAGTTATCAACAGTTGCTCAACAATCTCCGTGATATCCTGAAGAGCAAGTATAGCCAGAAGCCTCAGGTTCGTTTTTGTGACGCTATTCCTTTCTAGCCGCGCTCACCTTCTGTATAGCTTTCGAGTTCGCATCCTATGGACACGAGTATCATGTTCATATGCTAGATGCATGTCGTCGATAGACTGGACATTTCATTGTACAAGCATTCCTCTATACAGCCCTGTAAGTAATAAATGCCTTCGGATAATTCATTGGCAGCTTCCGTAAGGACAAGACGGTCTACATCGGCATTCTTAGAACGCCGCTTGCGCAATGGTTTCAACTTTCATTCTATTGAATTCCGTACTTCCTTCCACACCCATTAATCCCACGACTGTCAGTTATTTCTCGTCAAGTGTGTCCTGATTCTTATTCCCACTGCACGGCAAGTATAAGGACATTGTGCGCACGTACAGACATGGTAAGCTATTATCGCAAACAATTATCTGTTATCTATTCATGATCTGTTACTTAGTTCTGAACTGAAAGGTTGGATCACCGCGGCGCTCAAGTTACCTGTATTAATACTGTCAAGTCACGCACGACCCCAGAATTCCCAACCTTCCTCGTTTCCTCACCCCCACGTTTACACGAGTTCTCCGCAACTTTTTTCTCCGGAGGCCATATCCACATTTGCTTGATCTCTTGTTCCAAGTCGTTCAAATAGTAAGACCGTTCTCCTTTAGAGGGTGTGCAATCTTGATACTCAGATCATGTCGCATGGAGTCGCTCTTGTTACTGGTGCGAGTCAGGGGATTGGGAGAGCTATCGCGCTGAGGCTGGCCCATGATGGACTGGATATTGCGCTTAATGACCTGGCTACGAAGGAGGAGGCGCTCGAGGTACTAGCGTCGGAAATCGACGCTCTGGGAAGGAGGTCTTGCACTATCATCGCGGATGTCTCGATCGAAGACTCGGTCGAGAAGATGGTAGATAAGGTTGTCGGGGAGCTGGGGCAGCTGGATGTGGTAGGTCATTTCCTACTTCGTCTGAGGGATCGTTCTTAAGCTTCCCGTAGGTGGTCGCGAATGCCGGGGTGGGATGTGGCCGACTTTTACTTGATAGTAAGGACGTGCTCTTACTCGTTTATCGGCGGAAGAGCTAATCGGGTGTTACGTCCAGCGACTGCCGAGGAATGGGATCGCGTAGCCTCCGTCAACTCCAAGGGCGTCTTTCTGTGCTACAAGTATGGAGCGAAACAGATGATCAAGCAAGGCACTGGGGGTCGTCTCATTGGCGCGTCATCTGTTCTCGGCCAGCATGGTATGCTCGTGAACCACACTGCTCGTTCCGTCTGTTCGCTGAATGTTTTTTTGAAGGTAGTAAACTCGTTTCGGCGTACAGCGCGTCCAAGTTCGCTGTTCGGGGTCTGACTCAGTGCGCCGGTAGGTCACAAGAAACGACTGCCTATGACTGCCTCTTCATCGCTGGATTGTAGCATCCGAGTTCGGTCAGTACGGGATAACTGTTAATGCGTATGCTCCGGGTTAGTAGACTCTCGCTCACTATGCCCGAGCATGCCTGCTTATCTCGATTCACAGGTGCCATAGACACCCCAATGTGTAAGCTCCCTGTAAGGTTATTTTGGTTGCACACGTTAACACAAGCGCTAAGTGTTCGAGGCCGGTGTTGGACTAGGGAATGTTGCTGCCTTTTACGAGCAGGTACTTACTTTTTAATGTCGATTGACTACTTGGCTTTATTGTTGTTTATAATTCCCTTTCTTAGGAAACCAAGAAGAGCCCTCTTGGGATCATGGGGCGCCGGAGGACGTTGCCGACACTGTGAGCTTTCTTGCCTCGAAACAAGCGCGTTTTATCACAGGTGAGCTCTCAAGTCGATAGTTCAATGCATGTGTGCTCAGAATTTTCTATCTTCTAGGCCAAACTGTAGGTGCCATCTACGTTATGAAGTTACCTTCTAACATTTCATGGCTATGGATAGATACCTGTGAATGGCGGAAGATATTTCTCATAGTACTACTACTTGTCATGGTGAAGCCTAGACTGCGAAAATGTGCCATATTCTTCTCACCTTCAGTGACGAAGGACACTCGTTGAACCTCATCGTGGCAGGCAAGTACTATCGACAAACTTTCGCTTGACTGGGCTTCAAGATGCATCCAAATGACTGAGCAACAAAGGCGTAATACACTCCGGTTGAGACTGATTTCACGCTTCCTCAGTGATCGCAACCCAATCCACCGCCTGCATAACCTTTCTCAATAATTCTAGAACCTCGCTCTTGCCCCCTGCAAGTAAGAACCTTCTTAGAACTCCGAGAGCACGAAGCAGATTTTCTTTTGGCTGCCCGCTATAATCTTCAAGTATGATGACCAGTTCTCGTTCTGCCAGCCAGTTCAGCATGTAATCAATGTCACTGCTATCTGATTTGGCTTTGAGTCTTGTCTTGGGACGCGTGGAATCACAGATTTTAGACCAGCGGTTGATCTTGGTCAGAAGTAGAATCGTAGGATGGAGGATCTGGATTCCTACACTCCATGTCAAGCAGACTTAAATTGCACAGATTCACGATCATACCTGCATCTTCAATGGGTAGGACGGGATGGGGCACCACTGGCAGGCCTAGCTGTCCAGTTGGTAAAGTCTCTATCATGACATTCTTCTTGCTTTTTTGAAGTCGCGCTAACGTGTCAGAGTCTACTGGTACAGTAGAGATCCCCGAGGTTGAATCTGAATCTGAGTCCTGAATACCGTGACATAGATGATATTCAACAGGACCATTCCCAACGAGCACTGACCTCCATGTAATAGAATTTGAGAACCGTAGTCGCAAAATGCGGATCGCTCTGTGCGATCCGCTCACGAAGATCATTCATGTTAAAGGTCTTAGAGTCAATAAGAACGTCTATGTCGTATTTGTTTCCAGTCAAATTAGCGTGCACATTCCAAGGATACGAAGCTAGGCACGCTTATCTCTGTTGGCCTATCGCTTCCGAGTAAGTGCCAGGCGAAGCCACCGATATAAGCGTGTTCGCAGCCCAAGTCATTGAGATGTCGAGAGAGCGATATGGCGGCCAGTTTCTGTGCTCCTGGCTCGGTTGTGATTGCGACGTTGAATGACATTGTTCAAGAGGTTGTTGTTGTTGTTGCCCACGGGACCCAAACGACATGACGTCTCATTTCTGTGGCTGTGCAAACTAATAAGATCCGGCCCGAGGGTTTCACCTCGCTCTTGTGCTTCAACCACCACCACCACCACCACCATCGCTGCCGCCATGGAAGTAGCGAGCCAGCTGTCAGCGCCATTTCAGTTTCTGCCTGAAGAACTCGTTACCATTGCTCTGCGTACCCTCCATGACGCCAAAATTGTTCCCATAGAATGGGGCGCTGCCCTCTACAGACGCATGGGTGTTCCCATGATGATAAAGGTCTGCTCTGCCTTATGTTAATGTTTACTTTCTAATGATTTAACTCACAGAATTTCTCCTATATCATTCCCGACAATCTCCTTACCGCAGCCGCCACAACTCTATCATCTCTCGGTCTCCCGAAAGGTGATCCGGATCCATTTCTTCCAAAAGCAGTCGGCGACAAATACTCCAAGGCCTCTTCCCTATTCCGCCTAACTGAATCAGAGGAAATTGGCCCCGTCCGATACCTCATCCTCTACCCCATGTCCTACATCCAATTTACCTCCGACGAACTCTCAATATCTCCTTCTCTATCGTACCGAGCCGACCCAGATGAGCTTCAGGTACTGGTTCCGCGTCCCCAAGCAGTTTATGCTGCTCTGATCCGACTGCTGTCGAAATCCCTGTGTCACTCAAGTACACGCACGACCTTGGATTCGGAGCTTTCCCAGTTGCTATTGTATCATCTGTTTGGCGCCCAGTTGTCCGATTCTTATGATGAAGACGATTCCGAAGATGAAGAAGATCCATCTGTGGCGGAAGCAATATGTACTGTTCGGTCATGGACTTGGGATCACCAGTGGCGAGAGGGGAGGAGTGGATGGGGGATGCGTTGCAGGTTATTGTATCAGGAGCTGCAGACTCAGCTGCCTTGCCTTATGTGGACTGCTAGGTACGTTTGGTGTTCGTCCATGCTAGTCGTTCTAGTTTAGACCGCCTAACGTTGTCTGCTGACAGACTACTGCTGCACTGTATTATTATCTCATAATTTTCGAGCTTCATAACTTGTAGTACAACATTATATCAACTTAACCTAACCGCTAGGGAGACACGTCAAAGTGAATTAATGCCATTCTTATAGTGTTGTCTGTGTCAATCCAGCAACGATGCCACGCGGTCACATGCAGAACTCAACGTCGCGACGAGGGTAAGTACAGCGGTCGAACTAGAGTTATGGTTGGTAATGCCTTTAGTGAATTCATGTCGTTACAAACATTGCTTGATGTGCTAATCCTATCCTACACATGTCAAAGTCACGTTCATGGCTGTTGGTGCAGTCGGGCTCCCATGTTCCAGAAGTGCAAACACGTAGTCTCCACTCTCAAGCTCCCACTCGTATCTCCGGTTCACTATCTTCAAATACCTGTCCACCTCTGTCGACATCTCCACGACTTGACTTTCCCCGGCCTCTAGATACACACGTTTGAAGGCGACGAGTTGCCTCTGGGGGCGGGTAATGGTCGAGACGCGCACCAATAAGTACACTTGAAGAACGTGACTGCCGGCTACATTTCCAGTGTTAGTTACAGTGGCACGAAACGTTATGGTCTCCCCCGATGCAAACGTGCGCGCGCCGCCTGTGGACGTGGCATTGAATTCATGAACATCAAAGGTCGTATACGAGAGACCGTATCCAAACGTATACTAGGCAGGAGTGAAATTTAGTTCAAGAATGCACAGATGAATGAGAAAGACGGACCGTAGGATAAGAGTATATGTCGGTGTAAGTTCTTCGCGTGATCCGTGAATTTGTAACTGAAATTTTATGTCAGTGGTCGACCACAGACTCAATGAGAAGAGAGATACTTGTAATAGACCGGGAGCTGAGCAACGTCGTATGGTACGCTTAATGGCACACGTCCGCCGGGATTGAACTCGCCAAACAGGACATCGGAGATAGCTTGGCCGCCTGATTGACAAGGGAAGAACTACTGTCATCAGATCCAACTGGTAAAGGATGATGAGGTGGATGCCAACGCGTTAATTGTCGCTGCACTTTTCGAGTAGTACTCAGGAACAGCGAAAGGGCGACCACCCTGCAAAACCATCACGACAGGTATCCCAAGGTCAAATATGCGTCGGCGAGTAGCGCTACAGCACAACATGAGAGGTAGAAGCGCTAGAGATGAAGGTATCATCGGTACTTTGGTTCGCCGAGAGTCCAAGTGTTCCCCTGTCGCCACTTTCTCCGTCACTATTCCAATTGGCACCTACTGCAAGAACGATAAGATCTGCATCTTTTGCCACATCCACGGCCTACAAGATTAGTCAGAGACATTCCGGACCACGACGGGAAAGTATCGACTTGCCTTAGCCACAGCGTCCTCACGATCCACCATACCCCAAAACAACTCCACTTGCGCATTCACCGAGTTCACGTTCTCGTACTTCTGCCATAGATTCCAAGCCACAAATTCGAGGCGTACTTTATGCACCGCACCCTTTCTCCAAGTCCACGCAGCGCCACCAGGAGGTATCGCCGTCGCATTAGCGTAAACGTACGAGAGCTGCTGGATATTTCCAAGGACCGTCCCCGTCGACGACATATTGGACTGTGCGACCAGTTCGTCGTCAATGTATAGTCGCGCAGTGTTATTGGCATACACGGCGACACCAACATAACCTTCTACGTCGTCGCCATCGACTGGCACGGTAAGCTCGCCTTCCCAGACGACGCTAAAGTTGTTGGACGGAAGCCCTGCCGGAGGATAGAGTCCCCAGTCCCTGTTCGGCGCCTCCTGCCTGGCGAAGATGGCCTCGGAGAAGTTCGTGTCCGCAAAGTAGGTTCCCATTAGTCCTCCTTGGACGCCGTCCGAGGAAAGAAGATACCCGGGTATCGCATGCTGGGCGTTATACATCCACGCGTCAGCGCCCCAACTGGACATGAGCTGCACGTCTGCGTTGTGCTCCGAAAGGTAATCCAACACCGCCTGGCGAATCGTGCTTGAGTTATCTACAGGATACTCTCCCCAAGGGCCAGAGTAATCGCCGTAGTTGAGAACGTCATGGAATGGACCGACGAGAGCAATCTTTTTGATACGTTGCTCGACGGGCATGATGGGAAGTGTGCCATTTTTGTTTTCGAGGAGGACGATGGATCGATGAGCAGCGTCAAGAGTCAAAGGCACGTTCTGGGCTGTGAGAGAGCGGTAATCGATGGAAGATGGTACGTATGGGTCATCGAAGAGGCCGAGATCATACTTGACGTTGAGGATACTGCGGGCGTGAGATCGTAACGTTGATTCGGGAACAGTTCCATTTGCGACAAGGTCGAGCGAAGCCTAGACAATGTGAATCAAAGGAAGGAGTATCACAGCAGCCTGAACCTTACGTTCATGTAGGTACCCAGATCATAATCGTAGAACTGCAGCTGTCCGCCTGCGTTGAACCATTGCTGAATTGTGTCCCCAGGCGAGGATGACACTTGATGTCTGACATAAAGCATCTTCATGCCTGGAAAATGTGTTGTAAGACCAAGTTGAACATGGTACTGATGGTAAACCACGAACCCGTATCGTCAGCCATGATGAATCCTAGGTAAAAGTAAATGTCAATTGAGACAATCATCGTATAAGGCGGTGGAAACGAACCGTCATAGCCCCATTCTTCCAAAGCATCGTACAGAAGGGGATGAACGTGGGCTGGTACTTCATCAAGTTCGCTGTATGCCCTGGAAAAGTCGTTCAATATTCAGCGGAAGCAACCAATTCAGATAGCACGTACATCATGACACCTCTCGCTCCCCCGAGCTCGTATACTGCCTTGAACGGAGTTAACATCTCCATAAGCACTTGTCGCGTTCCGTGGCCCATGAAAGAGCCTGCGTTGATACCACCATGCGGACTTCCGTGGGCGGCGAAGTGCTGCACGCCCGTTAGTTACAGATCGTAGAACGAGAAGCAAGGTATACCTTCATAACGGGAACAACCGCGTCCGGATCAGCCCAAGAACCATTTTTCGACAATCCAGATGCAAAGGCAACGCCCATGTGAGACGTAAGGACGAAGTCCTCTCCCCAAGCCTCTAAGCACCGAAGAATTAGCCAACTCGCGGGTACAGTGGAGGAAGCTCACCTTGTACCCTTCCCCATCGCGGATCTTTGCCTAAATCCAACACCGGGGCTAAACATCCGTGAATCCCAATCGCTCTTGCCTCGCTTCCAATAGCCCTTCCCACCGCATAGACCAAGTCTGTATCCCAACTCGCTCCCAGCCCAATGGCTTGCGGAAACATGGACTGTTTGTATGATCCAACGCCGTGTAGACATTCACCCAGTTGCATGAAGGGAACGGGGAGACGCGACTTTTGGAGCGCCAGAGCTTGCAGCTCATTGTAGTAAGATGCTTCGGTCGGATACCAATCGTGGATAACGCCAAGCGCTGCGCCAGGGGCGAACCGTGTTGCATAATCTGGTCAACTTGAGTATAGTTTATTCAATAGTCGACGCTGCACGCACCGTATAGCGCATTATCCGAGTTAGGCCCAACGATATTATCTCCAAACATCAAGTGAAGCTGCATGACTACGAGAGGTGTGATTGTTTTCGCTCATGAAGGGGGTGAGTTCGTACCGAGCTCTGGAAGCGTCATATCTGCGACAAGTTCATCCAGAAAGTTGTCTCTTTCCGTCTGGGGCCGCCGAGCATCCCGCCCCATGGGTGGATACTCATTTCTGCTGCATGCCGTGAACGGCAGTGCGACGGCCAACAGCAGCGAGAGGGTTCTCATGACGTTAAGCGAGTCGTCCAGCCCGGTGTCATACGCCCACCTTTAACCAATGTTATCGTGCGCCGGCCCGGCCCACCTGCTTCGCACTTGACATAGATAGTGCTAAAGAGGTCGGGCGACAGGTCACCTGATAGGGCGCACAGGGCTGCAGTCTTGACTTGAAGGCCGGCGAGAATGACTTGAAATTGACGAAGACTCAGCGTCGTTCAACGTGTTACTTTAATTGGCGGTAAGAGACACTTGAGATAGGCAGCGCGTCGATTCCTCTTATCCGCCCAGGGATCGGGTGACGCAGCCCTGGCAGTGCGACGGGCGACCACTACTAGGTCAGAACGGTCAAAGAGAATGATGCTGGTTCCTGTGCTTGGCGGTGACTTGCATGACTGGCTAAGCCATTGGTGGGCTGCCACCGGATAAACGGCGTGGAACCACTTTGATAAAGACGTTCAAAGCAGGCGTTCCGAACACAAGCAATGTCGGAAAGTCAGGAGGATTGAATTGATGATGGTAGGACGGACGAACAGACAAACAGACTCATTCCCAGTGCAAACCAAATTGAAATACTTAACTAATCACAGTTTCGATGCGGCTTCCTCTTTCTCGATGAAGCTCTGCACCGTGGCTTTTGCCTTGGCCTGTACCTGGCCACGCAGAAAACCTGACCAGCCAAGTAATGTTCCAAATAGCCCAGACTTTGCCTGGTCCAAGCGTAAAAGTCGAAAGAATCTTCCTGTTTGCTGATCTTTTCACCAGCTTCGTCGAGTGTCAAATGAGCGTGGATGTCTGTCAAGAAGCCATGTTAGCCTTGATGCGTACGAGAACGAAGAGGGAAAGCGCACGATTTACGACTGGCCGTCCATTGAAGACGTAGTCGACGACATAATCAGCATCCCACTACGCACATTGTCAGGTCACGAAGTCGATAGGAAAGCTTGCAAAGTTAACTCACAATGAGACCCGAACCTTTCACCTCTCCGTAGGTCACCTTCATCTTATTCTTTTCGCGATTCTTGATGAAAAAGGCCCACATGGCTTTGGACGCCTTGGCTGTTCAAACTTATTTCAGAGGTATGACCCGTGTAGACACAGATAAGACGTACTGTCAGAGTCCGGGAACGCTGGGTCAGAGAACACGTAGTCGTTCGCCTGGCATTCGTGCATGGACGCCAGGTCCAAGGCCTATTATCCAAGTGTAAGTAGCACACGACGGGGAAGGTAGGACTGACCTTGTGGGCCTCGATGTATTTTGTCACGACTGGGGGTGGTGTAGACATGGGGGTGTGTGATTGAAGGACGAATCCGTTCCTCGGCCAAAATATGCCATCGGATGCAACTTGAACATATGGTCATACTAAACGGGAGTCATGGTATCAGTTACCAGACTGTTCCTCCTCCACGCAACGGGTTACAAGGTTGAAGGAAAACTGTAGACGGCAACTAATGTTGTTCGTGATGACTTCTATGCTGGTTAGACGCTGCTTGAAACGAGGAGCAACTCGGGCCCTATAGAGCATTAACTGATCCGTTCTTGAAGAATGATCGACATCACACGTGCCAAGCGAAGGCTTGCTTCAACAGCGATAATGCCAGCACACTCTGCATTCTTCTATGGCACCCTCATGCACCCCAAGATCCTCACGCGAGTTATCAAGAACGGCGGATCGCATCTGACCATCTGTCCTGCTGTCTTACTGGTACTATCGTTCTCTCTTCCCATGTTACATCGTATTGACGGATAGTATCAAGGACCACACGCGCCACGTCGTTAGAGTATGATCGTCCTCGTCCAGTGTCTTTGATCTAAAGGTGTCTTGATGTATAGAACGCTGATTACCCTGGGGTCGCGCCCCTCTCACGCACGAAAGATCTCTTCGATCGCGAGCTTACGCGTGAGGAGAGTTGCGTTCGCGGAACTCTAGTGTTTGGCCTGACCGATGCAGATATAAAGCATCTAGACTCATTCGAGGGCGAGGTTTGTCCTCTCATTTCAGATATTCGATTCGCATCGAATAGTACTCCTCCAGGAATATGCCCGCAAGATCGTAGAAGTGCACCCTTTGGCAGAGAGCGAGCCGCTTTCCACTGGGCTTACGGATAAGGAGCTGATCCCTCGCCATGCGCCTCCCATCTCTGAGGGATCCCTCGATCCTAGTGTCACGGCGGAGACGTATATTTATCTTGATGTCAACAATTTGGTCCCGGAGCTGTGGTCTTGGGAGGATTTCGTGAAGAAGAATGCGATGAATTGGTATACGAGTCCTTTGGAGTTTAGATATGCTTGAGAGAAGAGTAAGGACATAGACGACCTGTATTTGGCGCGATTCATCGGTACTGTACACTATACCCCACAGTTGGAGATCTAAAACGAAGGAGTCACCTTGTCCGATGTGTGTGCGCGCGCGATGTAGACGCTGCCGACCAACAAGTCACTGGAAATGTTATCTTCTGGCTTTCATCTCGTAATGAATACAGCGCCGCATTCCAGAAATAGCCTTGAGTTACCTTTGATCTAGAGCAGTCATATTGAGCATGCCTCGTCTTCAAGATAGAAGTCGACAAGCACATGATGAGGCGAGGGAGTATGTAAGTATATACGGAGGTGTGAGGTCCGGGTTCATAAACTTGAGTTTCTATTCATGTGTGCCCTATAGAAAGGAAAGCTGACATCTTCAAAAAGTTATCTCGCTGCGAGTACGACGCCGGCCAAGTGCTGGTCAGCACATACTTAATCTTAGAGCGCGGAGGAGTCGTCTGACCGATATGGCGCAGTATTGAGGAACAGGGAAAGCCCCGAGCATCTAGGATGGCCTTACCGACAGTGGAAATGCCGTTGCTGATGAGAAGGTACGGGCGTTTCTGGGGGAGAGGCTACATAGCTTGAATGAAAGATGGCATCTGTTCGGTTGTTGGTTCTGAGCTACTTGACTTTCCAGAAGAGCTACAGAAGTCAAGAATCAGAGCATGGTGAGAATCCCCATTCGCCAGGCCAAGAGGAATTAAAAGGTCCACATATCAGACACATTCAGAGAGCGGAGGGCACTAAGCAGTCGACCAGAGAGAAGTCTACTTTGGGCGTGTTGAAGTTATCTGATAACCGTTCCGAAGTTGGCCGAATGCTGCGCTGCGGGTCTAAATCTTATCAGGCAATGGACCCACGTGGGCCCCCATTTAATTGCTTCAATACCGTCAGCTCAGCCATTCCACCATTCCTTTGACGCCCATGCCCTCGACACGAGTCATTCTCGCTTATTCTACTGTTTCTTTCTTTATTGTCTATGTTCTCCTCAGCGGAGTCACCAACCGCCTCGCCAATGCCTGGTTAAGCTCCAATAACAGTCGGTGTTCCACACATAGGGATAGCTCTGGCAGCGCTGACATTTTCCAAGAATTTCCCGATTTCAGTGTCTATCGCCCGCTCGATGTGCTATCGCCGGCGGATTTCACAATAGGTGCAGTGGTCGTCGTTGTCGCCGACGTCTTGAACTGACGTCGTCGCTGACACAGACGATCCGAAAAAGCGTGTCATTCTCGTCGGAGACATACACGGAATGTACGACCAGCTGCAGTATGTCTATTCGCCCTCATCCGCTCCAATCCAACCCATTTTTTAGGTCGTTATTGCACAAATTATCCTACGACCACACCTCCGACACTCTGATCAGTGTTGGTGACATCGTTGCCAAGGGCTCGCACAAAGGCTCAATGGCTGTCCTATCCTACATGTCTTCCCATAATATCACTGCCGTCCGCGGCAACCACGACCAAAAAGTCATTGAATGGCAGTCGTGGCTGCAGTGGATACGCTCCCTCCCTGGCGGTCCCAAGTTTCTCGAAACTGCCCGCGCCAAATGGCTCGAGGCCATGAAAAACGGCGCCGACGACGTCGAGCTCTGGGTCGAGAAGCAAATCAAACAAGACAAGGACAACTCCAAGTGGTGGAAGCGCATCCCGAGCGGATGGACGCTCTTTGGCGACCACTTTGAAATTGCGCATGCTATGAGCGACGAGGAGTACGACTACTTGGTCTCCCGGCCGCTCAAACTCCATATCCCCCATGCGCACGCGTTCGTCGCTCATGCCGGAATCCTCGCCTCAGATCCCCGGTATAATCCCTGGCACAAGAACCAGCCGCTGGCCAAGGTGCCTTTGGGCAAATCCATACCCGTGCTGCGTCGACTCCAGGAGGGCGCCATCCTCTCGGACGTGCCACAGAACCTAGATCCATGGGTGACACTCAACATGCGGGGCGTGAAAAACAAGCAAGTGACGCGTGGAAAGGACGGGACGGCGTGGTCCAAGTTGTACAAGCAGGACATGAAGATGTGTCATGGCTTTGAGCAAAGCCTATATTCTACCTCGCATGACAAGGAGAACCTGCCTTGCATTCCTGCTACGGTTGTCTATGGGCATGCGGCCTCCCGTGGACTTGACGTCAAGCGATGGACGATTGGGATCGACACCGGTTGCGTGTACGAGAACCGGCTGACTGCTCTCGTCTTGGGTGGGCGCTATGCCGGCGTCAGGCTTGAAGACGACGAAGATGTTGACGATGACGATTACGAAGAGGAGATTGAGATTGACGGGAAGAAGCGCAAATCGGTTGTCAAGTTTGGGGACAACGGCAGAGGCAAGCTTGTGAGCGTGTCGTGTTCGTGAACGGTTTTTTAGATGTTTATAGTACTTACTCACACTTTATATTTTGCGTGACCTTTGGCGCGCCTCGATGACCTACTACTTTATGTTTACGTTCAATTTGTTGTATTTTTACGACTTGACTTGTTATAATTATTGCGTTCTGCCGCAGCTATTTCTTGAAATCGTCAACCATATAATTAGAACGTTTACCTCGGAATCATTGAGTGCCATAATGAGAGATAGAATGCTCTTAAGCTTCAAAGGTCTTCTGGTCGGAAGCATTAGCAATGTCATTGCAAGGCTGTGAAGCTTTCCCGTTCCCAGGACTAGAAAAGGACTGAAGATAATACAGGGACAGTCAAGATTTACTTTTCTTGGGAGGGTTCCCCTTCCCTCCGTCCTTCGTCACACACTTCCGTTTCCTTCCAGCAATCTTTGCAGGTGGCGCGCGATGTTCTCCTTTTCGACTCTCGCAATCTGCCTCCGACTCATTGGTGCCCCTGCAGCAGAGGATGCATTGATGTCTGACGCGTTGATATTGGATGAGTTCGATGCATGAGAAGCTGTATTGGCAGAAGCGCCACTGGGAGGAGTCACCCCGCCTTGGACTTCGCGTGGCCAAGATGCCGTCGAGCCTCTCACTGCCTCCCTCGGGTTCTGCCTCATCGTCACTGTCCTCAATAATGTCGCGCGACATTTGCTAGCCTTCTTCTTGCCAGACTTCTTCAACGGCTCGGGCATTCTAGCTGCTTATCCTCGTACGCCTTCGCCCGTTTTCTGAGTTCCTCAGTTGAAAGGTTGGAGAACTTGACCTCTCAAGCATCGAGAGCGTCCATTAAGTGTTGCAACGGTGGAAGAGACGTGCTCCAGTCGGTAGGGTTTGAAGGTTTATTTTCGTTGGCACTGGGCCAAGGTCCCTTGAGCTGACAGTGTCCTTGAGCTCGATGCCGTACTTGTGGACAATATGCGTCTTCTCAAGTACGTTGAAGGCACTGAAATTTCATTAGATACTGATTAGATATCCTCAAACTGTTGTCTCTACTTCAACAAGTTGACAAAATATATATTTCTGACTACTCGAAGTTCGACTGTGGCAGTGCTTAACGTCATGGGAAAGCTTACCAATCCGCCAAACGAGCGGGTGCGACCGCCGACTTAGTCTCGTTTCTCAGACTCTATGAGATGAATGAAGACAGTCGTTCCTTCTAATATAGACCGCCGACTGCCTACCATGTCATCGACTTCGGCTCAGCCTCTTGGTCCTGGTGCTGCCCCCAGCACGTTCGAAGCAGCTCCTCAGGAAACCCCGTCTGGAGAGCTTACCCTAACCGTCGCCGCTCTAAGTGTACAGCAGTATGCAATTCTACCCGCACGCATCGACACCGCTGCCGATGTACAAGCCGCCTTGACAACAACCCCTCAGTTGAATCCCTATCCCATTCCGCTACTCAGAGGTCGTGTTGCGGAGATGTGCCTATATGCTCGCGCCGAACAGACACGCTGGCTTCACGACATGGCACATGACATATGCGACCCCGTCAACAGAGCCGGTGCGCTCTGGGTTCGAAATATCTCGAGCGACCACTGGACTCAGGCTGGTGCCACAGACCAGCTCCTCCCGCGATATACGAATACCGCGTCCCGCCTGGCACAATCCTACATTTATCCAAGCTCAGTGTGCGCCACAATAAATCACTAACATCTCTTACCGGTAGCGGTAACGATATGCGGCTCGCTGTCGCGGCCCGCGACCAGCGCTGTTGGATTTCGGGGGCGCCCGATGGGATATCCACGACAAACAGCCACATCTGCCCCAAACGGATGGGTGACGCCATAGCGAGCCACATCTACACTGAGTTCTGTGGTGTCCCTGCCCACCTTTCCATCTATAATCCTGAATTTGGCATCCTTCTCTTCGGGGTCTTGATCGCATGTTTGACATGTATGAGCTAGGCCTTCGCCGGGTTGGACAAAACGTGAGTGTCGTTCTTTGAAAAGCTGTTTCCTTCTTGACCCTTCTTGCAGCATGTCTATGAAGCTCATAACTTCCACTTGGGCGTACCCATTGACCAGATGTCCATATTAGCCCTTCCTCTCGCCATGTACCCGGCGGTAGTTCTTCATGGACACCAAGTTTATCCTCCTCAACCTCAAACGGCCGATCCAGTCCCTCACCCGGGCTTGTTCCGTTGGCATTATATGCAATGCGTACTCCGGCGATTTGGTACAGACGAGTACAAAGCATTACCGAATATCAAACATCATGAACGTCCTTTCCGCTCTGAAGATGACGACGATGATCAGTTCGACGATGATGGTAGCTTCGACTGGCCATCGGCTGTTTTTGATCGTGGACGCTTGGAGGCCAGTGTGGAGGCAGAACAAGCAGAACAACGTGCCCGTGTTGTTCGCTGGAGAGCTGTATGATACTTTCCACGCTTCGTGTGTTTCCTTTCCTATGTACTAGTACTGTTGTATCATACCGATTTTCATCAATGTCTCATTGGCTCTGGGAGCTCGGGATGGAAATAGTGATTTCATTTTAAGTAGCAGGGCTGAAGCAAGTGTTCTTCAGACTCAGCGCTCAGGACCTGTCGGACTGGTGCTTAGTGCTACAAGGGACACTGTCATAGTCCTACTAGTGGATGTACTGTGCATGAATTAATGCTACATGATAATGTCTTCCCGTGCTCAAGAATCAGCGGCAAGATGTCGAAATACGCTGTATACTGTGCTAAACCAAATTGTAGCCTGCGATACTTGTTCACACGCCTACAACCACAACAAGCGTTGTTACCGAGCGAGTTACTACTACGCCAACTTTCACTCCTTCACCAACAACAAACATCGTGTCTGCGACAATGAACGAGCAGCAGCTCGGAAAGACGGAGAGAATGCAGGCATGTAAGTCGGTGTGAGTCATCGAAGTGTTCGTGCTCATGTACCTTGTCGTCGACAGCAAATCCCGGGGCAGGGAAGACGATGATGACGGCGTACGGAAAGGGAGCTGCTGAGCAGGGAGGGAAGGAGACGGTGAAGTACGCGACAGGCCCAGAGTCAGGCGCGCAGGACCAGATCGATAAAGTCAAGGTAGGCGTTCATGTGTCTTTTGGACATCTAGAGTAGGGATGGTGGGCAAAGACGTTCCCGTGTTTCTGGTGGGTGGATAGGGTTTCTCCGAGAGTGCGCGAACTTCGAAGATGAAAGAGGAGAGATGTTTCGAAATTCTGGGTTTCAAGTTTTGGGTCATTATTTTGAATACCGTTGACAGTTCAACAAATCACAAAAAGAAACAAAATACTTACCAACTGAGGCCATCTTACGAAGTTGATTCGTGCAGGGATTATAGCCAGGACGACGGACCCGTCAATTCTTATCCTTCCCATAATCCGACTGTTCGATCACCAGTCCATTCGCCTCGAAACAAGAAAGCCCTTCTTGGCGAAGCACGTCCGTATTCGAACACAAACATATTCGCAGAAGACTGAGCTTCTGGATTGCTCGAAACGATAAGCGACCATCTCCATGAGTGTCTCTACCACCGCCTTTGGGCCGGGTAGGTTCATGCCCGGCACCAGATGCCTGGCACAAGAGCGTACATCAAGACGGAAGACGTCGCTGGCGATCAGCTTAAACGTCGCTGAAGACTTGCCTGCCTCCGGATAGAAGGACATACAGAAGCGTTTGATGCTTCGCATGTGAGAGTCGCGAAAACACGGATGAAGGAAGCGTACCAGGCGGAAGTGATATCGCAATTACTCGTAAGACATGCGACGAAGTCCTGCACCGTTTGGAGATCATCGGGGAAGACTCGACGGGGGAAAAGAGATAGAGATGTGAGATTAGGCGTGGTGAGCTGTAGCAGGATGCATGGGGACTGTATTGATAAGCGCTTTAGGTTGGCAAGCGTGGTTGGAGCCACACTGAGCGTCAACGATCTGACTCTGAGGACCACATAGATGACACTCAACCAACGAAGGAAGACATGATAACGCTGCTGGAGAAGGTTACCGCCAAGGCGTGTGAGGTGCATCGGTGACGGGGTGAACTCGAAAAAGGAAAGGAAGCGAAGGTCCGCCCAGGGCAATAGGGTTACTTACAATGCCTCGTGCGTATTGATGTCGGCGAAATAGCATACAAACAAGCAAGATCTTGGGTAATGTTTAGGAAATCAAGGGAATTAGGAGAAGACAAGGACTTACCGTTTATTAGCCAAAGATGTCCTTCCAACGGGGAGCACGAAACCTACTCGCATTACTGATTTTGCGCGGTCGCGGAATCCAGTCAGTCGACTTTGGTATAATGACCTGTAAAGGATGATGTTCAGAAGGTCTTCTGGTCGGAAGCATTAGCAATGTCATTGCAAGGCTGTGAAGCTTTCCCGTTCCGATTCTCGTCTACGTATATAAACCGCTGTTGCACCCTCCCTCCAAGCAACCCATGTCCGACCAACGAGCCCACGTCGTCTACAGAAAGCTCCTCCTGCGCAACGGCCACGGCTACCCGCTCTGGATACCCGACCCAGACGCGAACCTCGGCGCTGCCTGCAGAGCTCGTGGTCTGAGCATCGGCGACGTCGGGCTCCTCACGCAGGACGGCGGGTTCGACTACCTCTTCAACATCCTCGCCGGCGCACACGACCCCATAAACGGCGGCGAAGTGCCCCCGGACTTTGTCCCCCTCCGCCTCACCGCGTGCCACCCCATCCGCAAGATCGAGCGCATGCACAGGGAGTGGTCCGCCGTCACCAGCGCGCGCGTGTCGAAAAAGGCGCTGCACGCCGAAGCGTCCGTGGATACTCCGTACGTCGGAGCCGCCCAATTCTAATTCTATGCATTGACAAACATCATCAGCGTCTGCCTCGGCGGGGGCTGTGGTTTTGAATTCAGCACGTCAAGCGAAGAAGCTGCCGTGCTCGTACTGCCGCATGGCAGCACGCGGTACGACGTCCTGAACAAATCGGCCTTTGAGCGGTACGCGGCGGAACACGCCGCGTCCTGGTACGAGTACGTCAATGACCCTGATCACTTGGGGAGGCAGGCGGTGAACGGCTCGCTCTACCTGGTCACGGGATGCGACAAGACCGCGTCGTGGGGCACGGCGGCGGTGTCCAAACCAGACGACACTCGCGCCGTGTCGCTCACATTCTCCACGTGTGGCTTCGGCCAAGGCAGCGTCGCGTTCAGATCCTCGTGGAGCACCCAGCTCGGCGCAGAGACGCGTGTTTTCCCCCAGGATGGAGCGGAAATCGACACCGCGCTAGAGAACCAGTGTGTCTTCATCCGAGGCTTCACGATCTCGGTAAGGGAGAACCGAATGATGCAGAGGATGTTGGGCTCTGTGCAGTTTTCGAGGATATCGGGATCATCAAAGGACGAGCTACCAACATTCGGCTCAAGGATCCCGTTTGGTTACTCCTCGGGGTCATCTTCATCGTCAAGCTCTCCAGCTTCGTCCCGACCGGGCTCCTCGAACAAGTCGATGTCACGGCCGACGTCTGCAAGAGCAGGTATACCCAACAAGGTCGAGGAAGAGGTCGAAGATGATGTCCACTTCTTCGGAATGGATTGTCTAGACTCGTGGGGACAAACGGAACCTTCAATTGACGAACCATCTTTCTTAGGAATGGAATGCTTGGATTCTATATTGGAAGAGAAGACTAATGACTTCCGTTGTGAGGACGCTGAGGTATATATCAGTTCAGTTCAAGCACACAGCTATCACTTACGTGCCTGTTAGTTGTTGAATCCTTCAGCGATGATCAACGAGTTCATCTTGAACAAAGTCGGTTCTCCCCAGCAGCAGAATGCAGTCCCTACTGACATAAATCATCTAGTTCCCACAAGCTCGAGTGGTAATGACTCACGACGACGATTGGACCAATGTCGTTGAAGAACTTGAAACTGAAGATCTGATCCAACGAGTCATATCAATAGCAGAAGTGAGAATCGACGAGCGAGGTAAATTTCCAAAGATCAACTCCTGCAGACATTCACAACCTTATGCAGGCGCGGCGACCCTACATCGGGATGGGACGGACAACATGTGTCCAGACTCTTCAACAAATAACACTAGACCCTCAGAGCCAATCGAGACGAATGCCCAGGTCCCGACAGAGAGCGGTGTACGTTCAAAACTTGCTGAGATTCCAAGGACTCCAATCAATAGAAAGGGGGAACACTTGTCAAACGGAGACGTTGGATTAGGAAGGCCGCTGGTAAGAAGAGACGTGGAAGGAGCGTCAGTGCTGGCCCCTACTGGGTGAGTTGATTGTTATCTTGGCAACCAATACCCGGGCTGTGAAGAGCAAATAGCGAGTGAGGAAGGCGAATACTTGGTAGACTCTCATTTTCAACAGAAAGAAAAAAAAGTTGTTAGCTGCACGTTTAATTACAGATACATGCGGTTGACTGATAGTGGGTTCCCGGTGGACTCGTTTAATGTTCAACGGCGAGTTCATACACTGTGAGAAAGTTAGAACACCTGGCGGACCGACATGAAAGCCCATACCTGAACCACATTCCCAGCAGCGAATTTGCTTGTTCTCCTTGAGCTCGTACCACATAACATCATGCGAATCTGCTGGACACCCTGTGCAGCCGATAATTCGGGAGGTGGCCTGAATTGATGTTAAGAAAACAGTGCACGAAAAAGGTAATTGGATTGGCTGACAGTTGCGGGGACCATGATTGGGTTGGCTTTGGTGCCGACGCGGCTAGAGTCGAGGGGCTCCTGGTCAAAGACGTTGGTGCCGGCGATGTCACCAAGGAGCTGGAAACGCTCAAGACCGGTGGCCTGGTCGTAGGCGGTGGGGACTTCACCGTCCTTGACACCAGGACCAACGATGATGGGTGGGGCCGGGCCGTGGCCAGAGGCGACCATTGCGGACGACGAGAATGCCCTGAGGGCGGTGACAGGCGCTGGACGGACAGCGTGCGCGACGGCGCGGGCGGCGGGACGCACAACGACGCTGGCGCGAGAAAACATGGTAGACGAAAGTGAGCGGGATTGTCACGCTGTCACAAAATACGCGGGGTATTATCCGGCTAGCTCCGAGGCCGAGAGCAGTCTAGAGACTTGTGGGTGTCTGTGGGTGACTTATTATCCACCAACATGCTCCGCGAAATTGCCCGAATAATCCGAGGTTAACATGGTAATTTCAAGTCGACCGCTAGGTTGCGGTACACGGTCTTGCTCGGTTGCGGTATACACGGCCTTCCATGGCTACTACCCTGATTTAATTGTTCGACTACGCCACTGTCGGTCTGTTCCTATTGACCTTAATGCTCTCAACATCTGATAGAAAATCAGTTAGATTCGAGGAAAATTAGCGTTAATCTGACAAGTCGAGACTTGGCACGCTGTCAAAAGAAGCCTTTACGCGATCAGTCTATTTTTAATTAAAGAAGTTGGAGAATACCTGCCACCGCCACCCTCTTGTTCTCCTACTACCAGCACTGGTGGCTGCAATGTCCCACAGTCGCTCCTTCCCCATGCGTCCCATGGATTTCCCTTCATTACCACCACCACTCGTCGTTTCTGAATCAGCCACCAGCCTGCCCGAACAGCAGGATCACGGTCTGCCCTTTTTCGCGACGCCGGCAGACAAAGCGCAGCCCAGCCTATGGACAAGGCTCACAAAGGGCTGGAGACACATAATATGCCACTCTTGCAAGTCTCCGGTCATATTCAGCTCGAAAATCTGCTCACAATGCCTCATTTCAGGGCTTAATATCCTCTTATTCCTAATACCTATCGCCGTGCGTTTTCATCCACTCGCCTTTCCCTGAAGCTGATAATTGTCCAGTTCGTCCTTAATCAAACTCTCGAAGAACCCGAAATCTGGGTGTTTTCATGTTTGTGGTCTTTGGCGGCCCTTCGTTTCCCCGGCGTAACATCTCCTTCAGTTTCCCTTTTGGGTTTGATCCCGTTAATACAACTCCACGAAATCACAACACTTCAGCTTACTACCCGTCTGGGTGGTGCAACAAGTGGGCTGATCAACGCCAGCATGGTCCGTGTCAAACCGGTTTTTTTGCCAATCTGATTATCAATTAACACACTCTCAGGCTAACTTGTACGCATAACCGCCGTCTATGATTATGCCTACCTGACATTCAAGTACAGTGTTGAAATCATCGTCGCCTCGACTGCGCTCCGAAAGTGTGAACTTCGCGTAGTTCAGTCGACACGTAAGATGTTCGTCTGATCTTGATTTGTTCTCAACCTCCTCTCAGTGATCGGTTCGATGCTGAGTCGAATCCGTGAGCATCCAGTACAGCTCATCCAACGTGTGATGCTAACTCAATTGCAGTGCTTGTTCTCGGGATTTGCTTCTTCGCTGGGGGTATCCGTTTTTCCGAACAAGTGTTCGAACAAAGTATGTCCTTGATAACAAGATCGGGCCCGCTTTTTCATCCTACATTTCAGCTGCCAACGCCATGAATATGTCTTTGTTAAACATATCGGTCGGCGCCATTCTACTACCGGCTGTCTATCACTTTGCTCTCAGTGATAACGAAACGGACATCATCTCGGCTTCCCAGAAACAGAGCATTCTCCAAATGAGCCACAGTGTCAGTAAAAAAGACACTGGTTTACGCATCGAAGCTAATATCATCGTTGTAGGTTTCTATTGTACTGATGTTCAGTTCGTATTTCTTATCCTCTTCGTCGACATGAACTAACCAAGACGAAGTCTACTTTGCATCGCTGGTCTTCCAGCTTTGGTCCCACAACCATCTCTATCAGGGTATGTAGCTTCTTCGAAGCAGGGCAAAATTAACTGTCACCAGATAATAATTACGAAAGTCGCGAGCACAGCAAGGACATCTTTAAGGCGCCCATGTCAAAGTTCATGTGGAAACGAAAGTCCATAGAACGCGAAATTCCCTCGCCACACTTCTCGCCCAAGGATCGGGGTGGATTCCAGGAAGTGCCTCTGAAAGAGTCGTACAGTTTCACTAGTAACACTCCTTCTCCTCGTGTTCTCCATTCGACTCACTGCTCATCTAGTGCCCGGCGTCGGATATAACTCATCAGTCCTTACAACATCGAGATCCGATCTCAGTGCATCCGCAGTGGGACAGAGTTACACTGTTCGCCTCGTTGATGGCGAAGGCGGCATTCCGATGGCCCGTGGGGCAAGCAGCAGAAACTTCAGCGGGTCGACATATCATGGCTCTCCCGAAACTGTCCACGACGACGGCTACAAGCCGAAACGTCTGGACGATGACTACGACCAGCCGACTCCGCATTTGCCGACCAAGGCCGTTGAAAAGAAGGCGCCGGAGGTCAGCTTATTCTTGGTTCTGTTGTTGTTGGCAGTCGTTACTGCGGTGCGCATTTTTCATTGTTCTGAAAGATGTTTCGACTCTAATGCGCATGCGCAATCCTGCAGGGTGTCGGTTTCACTGCGGACTGGCTGGTCGGGTCCATGAACGAAGTGTCCACGACGATAAGCAAGGAATGGGTCGGCCTCATTCTATTGCCTGCTGTGGGCTCGCTTGCTGGTTTGTATTTCATTTTCGAAGATGGAGAATCGCTTATTGATGAATGACTTGTTTCAGAGTGCGCCAGCGCCATTTCCACGTCATACAAGGATAAGCTGTCATTCAGTATTTCCGTCGCAGTCGGCTCAACGATTGTGAGCCTTTCTTTCCTCCTTGTGTTGTGATGATTGACTTGATGTATTCAGCAAACCGCTCTATTTGTAACTCCGTAAGTCTGAACTGTCTACTAGAGCCAAGTTCGATCTGATAATGAGATAGATTCATGGTGACCGTTGCGTGGATTGCAGGCAAACCACTAGCGCTTCTCTTTGATCCATTCGAGTCACTGGTGAGGCTATATTACCTTGTCGCGCCATGTACTTCGCTGACCGTCTCTTAGGTCCTATACATCTCAGGTAAGGTGTATCAGAAATCCAGTGGCGCTGCAGGTCGCTTACATCTGTGCAGTACAAGTCATGAACTACACTGTCAGCGATGGAAAGTCCAATTGGTTAGAAGGACTCATCTTAATATGTCGGTTCTTCTGCTCACGGTTCGCTTTGCCTTTCTGACCCTGTGGCAGGCCTGTATATCATAATTGGTGTTTCTTTCTGGTTCTATCCAGGCGAGTGTCTACGCCACCTGTACGAAGGCAAGCTAAACGGCCCAACAGGATCCACCCTCTCAAGCTCGTTAGCCGTCTGTCACCCTGATGTGGCCGTTATTTGATTGCCTCCACGCCAACTGCATAATGAACCCTCAAGATATATTGATTCGGAACACTTCATGACCTTTGTACATACAGTATGTATCTTGAATTACCGCCTATCTGGCATAGAGGACTCCCCTACATTGTATATTCCCATCACCCAGTCGTCGTTCGCTACAACCCCTAATATAATATGTTACATAGTTGGATACGTTGCGCAAGTGCTAGCTAGGCTACTCAACCATTTTGTGGCGTTCATCACTTTAATACGACGCGATTCCATGCGTAATATTGAACGTGAGCCCGGGGTTCGCAATAATCGGAAGATCGCCGGGTGGGAAGCTCGCCTCCATGAGATCAGCCACCATTCTGCCAAAAACAATAGTCCCATTGACGTTCAGATCTATCGAAATGGCATTAAAACTTCACTAGTGGGCAGTGGCGCATAGTAGCTCACGAGTATTGTCGTCCTCCAGACGGTTCAGCCGATGAGAAGCGTCCTCCCCTATAGCCTCGCAGTACGCAATCGAAGCCGCATGCAGATCCAAGAGATGCGTGCCCTGCTCCTGAGCGACGAGGATCGCCTCGTCCGCCCACGGCTGAGGGTGTCCGCGATGGTGCCGTCGTCGTTGAAGCTCCTGCGCGTCAGACTCGTGACAAGAATGGGCTCCGCGCCGAGCGCGCGGATCTCCTGCACCATGATCGTCATGTTCGCCCCCATGGACGCGGGCGGCGCGATCTTCATGTCGTTGTGGCCGAATTGTATCGTGGCAAAGGTGCGCCGGCCTTTGGCGACTTCTGCTTGGATGGCGGCCACTGAAGGGCGGCGTTAGGTGTGGAGAGGTTAAGGAATTGGTGCGGAGGACAGACCTGAAATGTTCCAAAAGCCGTTGGCGACAAACGTCCCGGTCGTGGCTCCATTGTGTGCGGTGTTGATACACGGCGTATCAGGTTCCAGTGAAGAGGCGTGGATGTTACGGTGGAACCACAGAATCCGTTCCCCCAGCCGCCACTATTGGGTGTCGTGCTACTCAATTCAAGTCAGCTACTGCAATGCTGACCGAAAAGTAGTTGACTTGCCCGTTGGCAGTGGTACTATCTCCAATGAGCACGAAGGAAGTAGGCACGGACGGGCGTCTGTCTTTCGACGCTGCGACAGAAACGAAGAACCACGCGAGAAGCCCAAATATAACGGCCATCTTCGTGCTCTTCCTTCATTTCTCCGTCCTGCTTTATATCGCGTCCTCTCTGCATCACGCGTGATACATGCCGGCCCGCCGCTTTCGTTTACGAACGAAGTCGAGGACCGGTTGTACCGCCCAAGATACGCCG
Organism: Hymenopellis radicata; assembly: GCA_015501595.1. Lineage (NCBI taxonomy): Eukaryota > Fungi > Basidiomycota > Agaricomycetes > Agaricales > Physalacriaceae > Hymenopellis > Hymenopellis radicata. Next base: position 68,740 of record JADNRX010000058.1, on the reverse strand, counting down.
AGGACCTGTTCAGCAGCAGTTGGACGGTATATAGACAGAGATGTTTTTGGGGCTGTGCCTGTGTAAGGGGAGTACCATTTATTCGCTCGTTTCTCTAGGCTTTGACGAAAAACGTCCCAGCCGAGTCGTTACAAGGACTTTATTTTAGGTCTACTAGATCATGAAGTTCACCCACATGATATCGGCTTCAATACAGCCGCAGCTCGTGCTTGATTCTTCCCTTTGAAAGACCTAGTCAAAAGAAAGGCAAAAGCCTACAGTGACAAGTAAGAACGCATTGCGACCACGACCACGACAATCCGTTCCTGTAGACGTAAGCTGGAAGAAACTCGGCCTGGAACTATGAGCCACGGGTCTCTCTCCTGGGCGCGCCTGATACCTTGGGTCGCCATCGCGAGTACGTTTGGGAATTTTGGAAGAGACGGGCAAAGAGAGAGATCGTTGTTGGGTAGTCTTGTAAGGCACACGCGGTACAATCTGGTTCGGGGAAGCAGAATGGAAGGTCTACCAATGAGTCAGTTACACGAAACGACTTCGCCAGTGAGTACGTACTGTTCATTGGCTGCGCGGCGAGGCCAAAAGTTCAAAGCTGAGGGAATAAAGTCGAAGCAAATCGAAGCAAGTACCAAGCAGCATAGTTGATTTAGACCGTGATAGCATTGGATATACATGTACCTGTCAAATTACCATCCACTTCCTTCCAGCACAGCCCCCTTGGGATCAAGCCTCAGGCAATCCTCCTTGAACGGCAGCTCGACGTCCGCAAACCAATAGCGGTAGTCCACCGCATACACCACTCTGGGCCCGTCGCTGTGATAAATGCCATAGACGCCGTTCTTAGACTGGGTCAGAGCGCTCTTGTGAACTGCCCTGAAGCGTCCAGCGAGTGCCGCGGGAGGCTGACTCGGAATAGCCGAGGCAGATGTACCAGTCATGGCAACGCAGCCCATCGCGACATAATCTGGGGTCGGCGGGATGGCTTTCCAGAACCGGGTGACTTTCGAGCTGTAGAATGGAGCAACGAATATCTCCTCCCATTTGACTGGTGCCAGCGCTCCTGAGACCAACTCTGAGATGATGATCGAAGGCTCGGTACCCGCGCCGGGTGTGATGTAGTACCACTCGTCAACGCGATCTTGGACGCTATGAGTCAAGTCTCATGATAGCAATACAAAGGGCAACGCACTAGCCGGGAACGTGAGGTTAATGTGTCCACTATGGTTGGGAGCAACGCTCATTGACGCAGTCTTGCTGGTGTCAAGGGCTTGCGTGAAGCGAGCCCTTACAAATGGACCGGGAAGAGTGAGATCTTTTGCATAAAGCTTGATAAACGTGGTATAAGCTTGCTGGAGGACATCGCGGCGTGCAGGCGTAGAAGCAAATTCCCATAAGCCCGTGAAAGACGGGAGAGACCCAAAGTCAACGAATCTGGATATGGCAGGCTCAGCAATACAGATACGTTTACGAGTAAAGGCAGCGTACTCAGGGTAATCAACAATTGAAGCGGCCCATGCTTCGACGTTCTTCAAGAAATCCTCGTTCCCGTAACGGGGATCGCCACCCTCTGCAAACTGTGTTAACAAATTACCGCAAGAAAGATTTAACCGAACGTACTCGTAACAACTGCGGTCTCGCTAGACTCATTGAAGCTCTCCATCGCCTCCCTCTGCTTGGCGGTCAGTTCTATGCTACCTGAGGCAACGAGGTACGAGGCCGAGATCTTGGCCGCAGCCTCAAGCGACAGCTCGGAACTGTACGAGCGTGTGTCCGTCGAGTACAGGAACAGCGCGCGCCCACCGACGACCAGCGATCGAAGGAGATGGGTACCGTACTCTCTGAAGAATTCGATTGGGTCCTTGTTATCCAGGTCGTCCACAAACCAAGGCTTGAGGTACGACTTGATGTACGAAGTCGGAGGGAGCGATAAATTATAATGAGTCACGGCGTAGGTAACACGCGTGAACGCGTTCGAAAGGTTCTCACGCTGAGACTCGCTATAGTCGGCAGACGCGGAGGCAGAAAATCCCGGGAAGCTAGCCTCGAAGCCGGCGTGGAACGACAGACTTTGAGTATACTCCGACATGGTTTTGCCGTAGGAGGCACGGTAGTCGGAGGTGGTGTTGCGGCTGAAATTGGCAATTTCGGGGATGCTGTAGTTCTTTCCACCAAACTCCTGAATGCGAACGTCGGCTGGAGATTATCGTCAGCAGAGCACCAACAGAGACGTGTTAGGGAGTACAGACATTTGTTCCAGTCAACAACTGGTTGCAAAGCAGACTTGGAATCCGCGTAATTGCCGTTGAGGACATTGTACGTGGAACCAAGGACATACAATCCAGGTATAAAGTTAGAAGGGGTGTCTCTGTCCATCGGGGGTGCATCAATGAACGCCTTATTGATTCGTACGCCGTCGTTGCTTGCGTCGGGAGATAAAGGTGCCGCCTGGTGAGGCGCGTGTCCATTGAGAACAGATTGGGGGCGAGTGTTGGCAGTGGTAGTAACTGTGGACATGGTCGATTCTGTGGCAGGTATGAGAGTTGACTTACTGAGCGTCGGATATTTATACTCACAACTACTGGCTATAACTGGTCATTATAATAGAGCCACGGCACCATTGCAGCAACCCCGACTTACCTCACATAGAACATGTCGTGCTCAGCCATTCTCCACCGGTGTTTCTCGAAGCGGAGGAGTCAATCCCGACTTACCTCACATTGAACATGTCGTGCTCAGCCATTCTCCACCGGTGTTTCTGCAAAATGGAGGAGTAGAACAAGGTGTTGAATTGCGCCACTTGTCAGAAATCTGTTTCTGACTGCCAACACCGTGGTATCCACATCTCCTAGACAGTAGCTAGTGACGGTCAAGAGTGTGCTTCCAGGAGAGCAGGGTTACTCTGGTGCGTCCACTGCCCACGCTGCGTGTCTCGGGCACAGCGGTGCCTTGAAAGCAATATCCGATCACAGTGAGCTGACTACTTAGGACCCGTGTTTATGCTGCAAGGAGGTTGTCCCGAAATTTTGCCATTTTGGGACAAAATGTCCGCATTTTTCCGTGGCGGCTCCATCGCGAGTTTGTCCGCATTTTCAGACTAACCTCGGAATTTTGGCCCGCCATTTGCCATTTTTGGTCCTCCCGCCGCGGCGGGACCAAAAATTTCGGGCCCGCCGGCGGCCCACCACCTAAAACCGACCAAATCTGTCCCCCGGGCAGTACTTTTGTCCGCATTTTGATCTGACCTTCACAGCAAATTGTCAAATTTGTCCGCATTTTGACCTAACATAGGTCGGTCAAATCGAAAAATTTGTCCGCATTTTTGGGACAACCTCCTTGCAGCATAAACACGGGTCCTGACTACTTGCGTCCTTGGAAGTGACGAACCATCCAAGCTTTCATTTACCGCTATAGTCGACGACATTTGACGTTTGTATGTCACGCTATTGACTATATTCAGCCATCTATGTGCAACCACATGAGCACATCGACGGCGATAGTGGTCAGGAGAAATCGACTTACCGATTTATTCGCAGCCACGCTGGAGCATGCTCCGAACATAAGTTTGGACATGCGATCATTTTGTATGTCGTTGCGTTGCCCGGTCATTGGTGGCTGCATTATCATTGAAACTTGAAGCCTGAGATAGATATTGAATCACGTGTCACCGATTATATTATACTGAGCTCTGTCAACTTGCCCCGATATTGAGCGCCGCAGATTATAGTGAGTAAACGATAAAGGAGGCACTAGGAGATAGCGGTTAGCATAGGAAGCCATGACTAGACGAGACTCACAGTCCGAGTTATCCCCGTAAACTATGGTCGGAGGCGAGAAGTTCCGATTATGAAGCCGATGTCAGTAGCGGCAGGCTGCAGGTTGCAAAGAGTTGTCAATCAGCCACCATTCTGCCAAAAGCAATAGTTTCATTGACGTTCAGATCTATTAAACTTCACTGGGCAGTGGCGCATAGTAGCTCAGACGGTTCAGCCGATGAGAAGCGTCCTCAAAGGCCGGCGCACCTTTGCCACGATACAATTCGGCTACAACGACATGAAGATCGCGCCGCCCGGGTCCATGGGGGCGAACATGACGATCATGGTGCAGGAGATCCGTGCGCTCGGCGCGGAGCCCATTCTTGTCACGAGTCTGACGCGCAGGAGCTTCAACGACGACGGCACCATCGCGGACACCCTTCAGCCGTGGCGACTTCTGCTTGGATGGTGGCCACTGAAGGGCGGCGTTAGGTGTGGAGAGATCATTGTCATTGTCGGTAGTCTTAAGTGTAAGGCAGCGTAGCACACGCGGTACAGTCTGGTTCGAGGTAGCAGAATGGAAGGTCTACCAATGAGTCAGTTACACGAAACGACTTCGCCAGTGAGCACGTACTGCTCATCGGCTGCACGGCAAGCCCAAAAGTTCAAAGCTGAGGGAATGAATTCAAAGCAAAGCGAAAGCAAGTACCCAAGGGAGCTCAAAGGACTTCATAATCCAAATCCTGCTAGTAAGAAGGACAGACGATCCTCAATTAGGTTGCTCGATGTAGCCCAGAACATCAGAGATAATAACGATCACCTGCGCAAGAATCAGTACCTCGTATAGACGAGTTGGGTTGCGTACCTATCTGTCCCATACCCGGTTGCATCACCCAAATCCGCCTACCATGATCCACGCTCTGTTCGTCGTCCAACCAGCCCTCAACCATCTCGTCGTCTACAGCGCCACACACAATCCTGACATCTGGAAACGCACGCCTGACCACTGATATGCCTCCCCCACGAGCCACCAAGAACGTTACAAATATTATATGATCCTGTCGTACACCATGGTCTAGCAAAATTCGGATAGACATAAAGGCAGCTGCCCCAGTCCCAATCTAAGATCATGTTAGAGGCAGTTGCATTGTACGTCGAGGGAACGACAGACCTGGGAGTCGAGGAGGAAAACATAGGTGTCCTTGGCAGTGTGGCGGTTGCGAATATATAAAGGAAGTTTGACTTGGAGAAGTAATGGTTCGCCAGTACTGCTATCAGATTGGACCAACAGGGAACCCACGGGAACATTGTTTATGACGCGTCGGAATCCTCGCTCAAGGGCACTACCTCTGCCATAGAACTTGAACGTCAGAATCATGTTTAGAGTAGAGTTAAAAGGGTACCGACGATCGCTGTATTGTCACGCCGCACACATACTGTGAGAAGAGCATCAGAGGAAGACTTCAAGTCGCTTAAGATACCTTCGCTTCACCTCAGTATCAATCTCTGTTCCATGTGAAAGTACACCGATGGGAGTCATCACCGTCTTCGGCGCAAAAGGTAGATGCTGCATCGCGTGTTCTACCAGTATGGTGGACAGACGATCCACAAAGAAGATAAAATCCTGCTTGGGGGTATCCGCCGACCGCAAGATCGTGTAGATGCCCTGGATTTGAGGAGTCGACTTTAAGACGTCAAGATGCAAGTCCTCGACCTTGGTTTCAGGTGTCGACGCGCCGGAATCACTGTAAATGCGGGGAATTGCCATTTTCTGACGGAAGCGATTGGATCGTTCCTCCATCTTCCGCTTTATGTGAGTCGTGATGAGTTCGATGGCGACAGCGTTGTTTGAGCCTGGAACAATCTAAAGAGACGTTTTAAAAAGGCGTAGAACGAACGTAATGAAGATCGACATACGATATCAGCATGTGCGGAGGTTGGCATAACAAAGTGGTCGTACGCTGGCTTGACGTAGCGTAAATATTGTTCTAATATACCATCCACGTCGCGTCCTCGCTCTTTGACATCCCGCGTGATTCGTCGGGCCAACATGAGGTCCGAGTCGCACTGAACAAACACCTGCTTGTCGTTTAGCGCTGAACACTGGAACAGCAAGCGCCTGATAGTGCCCACCTTGAGATCATACAGCGCTCTCAGTGCTGGATCATGCAAACACATTATTCCCTCCGCTACGACGCGTTTAGACACCTGGGACGGGCACCTGCGCTGTACACGTACTAATTATAACGGATGCCCCGTAGAGATACTTGGTTTCTTCTAGCCGCTGATGTTCGGCAAATGAATAGACCGGAATGTTCGACTGTCTGCATGCCTTCAAGTCGGCCAAGCACTGGTAAGGTGTCAGCGACGGTCATGGCTGTCCCTCGTGTGCCACGTACGGCGGCAAACATGGGCATGTCGATCGCGTCTGGGTGGTCAAAGTCGAACAAGCTTGCATTTGCGAGAGCGATTTCTTCAGGCGTATGGCGCTTATAGAAGCTATCCTGAACCTCCGATAAGACAGACTGACATGAACCGATACCGGACTCGCCTGCGAGAGAATCACGATGCTGGGGATATTTCCAAGACTGCGGACAATTTGTCGGGCAACGTGGGTCTTTATGTAGACGTTATGGTGCTGGAAAGTGGCAGAGATCAACACATGCAGACCTTTCCGCTGCCAGAACCACCTGGACGATGGAATAAGCCAAAAGAGTGAGAAAATGTGGTCGTGTGCGCACCTGCGACAGCGATAACGAATGCATCGGACATCCGCCTGCCGTGCTCGCCGTACCTGGGCAGTTCATTGGGCGACATCGAGCACACGGTATCGGACAGCATACCATGGCGGGCGTCCATGCGATACGAGGACAGTGTTTTTCTTCGCCTCGAACATAAACGACGGACGACGGGACGGGTGGGTCATGCTATACGCAAAGTCTTGGGCTATGAGACCGTTCGACATCGTCGTTGAAAACAAGTTTACGATTGAAGCAAATATGGACGTCGCATGGCAAGATCAAGATCACCGTTCTCATTACGTCGAAAAACAATCGAAAACATAATACATAATTTCTGCAGTCGCTTGTGCTGGCTGCCTTCACTGCATCTACAGCCTCTCGTCTCAAGTGGCTTAAAAGCGGTCAAAAGCCTTTCAATCTAATTTCTTCGGCGCTTCTTCGGCCTTTTATCTAATGACCCGGATCGTTTGGCCTGCACACGTTCCAAAGCGCGCTTCATCTCGCCATCCGGAAAGGTGGATAAATCGAAGTAGTTGGCGGCAAATTCTAGCAACCTAGTAAAGGGCGTCAACACATCACCGTCAGATAAGTGGCAGGCAAGAATCACTGACCATTCTGGTCTAACTTCGGATACTACACTGATGTAGTTTCGATTCGTGAAAACAAACTCATTATAGACTACCCACTCTGGGCGCGAGTCTAGCCCACAAGATGGGTGTAGTGAAACGACTTGGTTGTCCTTGACAGTGACGTAGCTTCCCTTCTCTCCTTCCCTGTGCGCAATCTGCGTGAAAAAGCCGCAGACCAGCACTTGTCGGATATTCTGGAACAACGTCCGTTCATCACTGAGAGAAATGGATTCTACATCGTATCGTTCCATTGTGCGAAGGAGTTGTGAGCGCACATTTTCGGCCTGAGAGAGAGTGCGCCCATCCAGGAAGTTGTTATACGCCCAATGTTTATCGGTTTTGTCTAGTAAGATGAGAATACGCAGGAAATTCAAGAATAGAACATGACATACTGAGCATGTACTGATTGAAAACATTTAACAATGTCAAGTGGTCACCGTCCGGGACTGTCAGAAGGGCTTTTGCTGCGTCTGCTTGACTGCGCACGCTGGGCGGTCTGACCCAAATGCTTGGAACTAATACAAAATTTCAGCGATCCTCCGCAGAGTGATAACATAGACGACGAACCAGACAGCATTGACGTGATAGTCACTATCTCATTGCTACACTTGAACTCGGGGCTGATGATGAGCATTTTGGCCAACTGCGGATCGAGCGGGAATTCAGCCATGATCCCACCGAGACTGGTGAGATTGCCCTCATCGTCAAGTGCAGCCAGGTAATTGAGTAATTCCAGGGCCCTCATCATGGTCTCTGGTGCTGGAGCATCGACGTAATCGAACTTCACCAGATCCTGTAAGTCGTTTAACGAAATCCAAATGCAAAGGCAGCGATGATACCTTTACTCCAAGCTTCAAGAGCTCAAGTACGGTGTTACTCAAGTTACACCTTAGAATCTCCGGATATGTCTGCTCCTCCAGCTCGTTCATGAAGTCCTTTTCGGTGTACAAGCGGAAGCATTTGCCCGGTTGCGTACGACCAGCGCGCCCAGCTCTCTGTTGCGCTGATGCCTTTGATATGGGGGCAACCAGTAGACTTTCGACGCGGATGCGAGGGTTGTAAACTTTTTGCTTTGAAAAACCTGGGTCGACAACATAGACAATTCCATCGATGGTGAGTGACGTCTCGGCGATGTTTGTTGAGATTACGACTTTCCGCCCAGGCGGACCACTCGATGACAGTGATTGCGGCGCAGGTTCAAAGATGCGCTGCTGTTGGGCGGGCGGCAGAGAAGAATACAACGGGATACACATGAGAGGACCGACGGAATCAGGATCGTTGTTGACGAGCTCGTCCGCCTCAAGCTTGATTTTCCGACAGGCGTCCTCGATCTCCTCCTTCCCCGTCAGGAAGAGGAGGATGTCTCCCGGGCCTTCAGCGCGATGGATCATAAGGACAGTCCGAATGGCAGCCTCAGCGTAGTCCGCTTCTGGTTCCTGGGTATAGAAGATCTCCACCCGATGCGTTCGTCCTGGAACTTTGAAGAGAGGAGCTGGAGCCCCACACCGAGACTGAAGTACTTCTGAAACTTGACGGCATCCAGCGTGGCAGACATAATGATGAGCCTGAGGTCTGGGCGTCGTTTAGCGACGTCCTTGAGGAGACCCATTAAAATATCTGTGGCTAAAGTACGTTCGTGGGCCTCATCAAGGATGATGGTGGAGTAGCGCTCAAGATTGGGGTCGTTCATAGCCTCGCGTAGAAGCATTCCATCGGTCATATACTTGATAAAAGTCGTTCCTGGCTCTGTCATGTCCTCGAAGCGAATTGAGTATCCGACGTGCTTGCCAAGCTGAACTGTGATTATGAGTCCAATGTCAACAGAGACAGGTATGTACACGCGCTCACCATCCATCTCATCAGCAACACGTTTAGCTACCGACATCGCAGCTACGCGGCGAGGTTGCGTACAGGCGACCATTTTCCCGCGTGTTTGAGGCAAGTCAGAAAACGCAACAAATTGAGGAATCCTGCCATGTGAGTAGTAGTGATCCAACCAGCAATGTTCAGAGAAACAGAAACGCACTGCGTCGTCTTGCCAGAGCCTGTCTCGCCAACCATGACAATGATCTGATTCTCCGTGAACTATGTTGCATAGCCAGTAAGCTTCAGTAGTAATCATTGTAAATGAATTGACCATTTTCAGGAACTCGTCCATCTGCGCATAAACAGGTAGCTCCTCGCGTGCCCGAAGAATGGTTTTGTATCGTGCCGAGTGAGGCTGTTTTGTGAAGGGATTTGTATCGTGTTGCTAGAAATGCATGAAACCAAGGTGTTTTATAGATTCGAAAGGAAACACCGACTAGAGCTGCCCGTACTTGCTGGCCAGTGACTTGGCGAGGTACGAAGCCATATAGAGGTTCAAGAGAACCACCTTTCTTAGGTGTCTCAGAAGATCCCCCCTGCTGGGACTTGGATAAATGGGCAAGGTAAGGATTTTCAGCCATGCTCAAGGCGAATACCGCGGCGACACCTGAGGGAAGTTGGAGGTTGAACTTGAAGCAAAGTTATTGCGAACTACCTGCGTACACGTGATACCAGTTTGTTCATGTCAAAGACCGCCTCACGGCGCCGAGGCCGAGCTTAGTATGTACGTACTGAGAATCGCGAGACGGTAAACCGTTAGACTTGGGATCCTGGTCACACAGGCGGATGATGATCATGATGGGAGGAAGCTGAATATTGTGGCTGTGCTACGGTCCCTGCCGGGCCTCCGTCCGAGATCCCCGATGTCCAAATCCCGCTCTCTCTTCCCGCCTCTGTCCCGTGGTCTTTGTCTCCTTCGGCGCTTTCCCCGCCTGGGTTACTTAGCCCACCGTAAGATATAATGGATGACTTCCCGTAAGGATTATCAACCAAGTAAGGACATAGACTTGAAAACTTAAAGAAAAGCACAGCAGTAACAGCACTCCCTCTTCGATCTGACGCCAAAAAGTCGTGTCAAAAAAACTTGAAAAACACGCCGTCTGAACAGACATAGACCATAGGCCAAAATGGATTATGATTCGTAGCTACCCATGCAACTGTATATAATATCGTTTTCTTGTTGTCTTGCCCTAAGGCTAATGTACCTTACGCTTCTGCTGCTGTCGGTTTCAAAATGTGCAAAGCCCGTACCAGAACGACGCGCCAACTCGGGCCGCAAGTAGTCAATACTTTTATACCCACAGGAAGCCTAATTGACATGCCCTGGGAATCGGAGGTGGAGTGAATGGGACGACGCTCAGTCATCACTGCTTTCCTACTCCCATCATCCTACAGAGAGCCAGAGGCAAGTCGTGAGCAACATGATTTATTACAGCAGCCTTTCTCATCACGAACCAGACATGGGCATCGACATTGGATTTGACTTTTTCCCTCCCATCGATGCAAATAACATCGGCGACACAGCGCTCTGGGATCTCTTTTTGAAGGATGTCATCGACGAGTACCGGCGCGACCCGAATGTGGAGGTTAAGGAAAATGGAGATATCCAAGTCAAGCAATCAGAGCATCCCATTCTCTTTCATGAAGGGCACAAATTTCGCCGCTTTTCGTCGAAAGTCTCAGGGAGGCTTGCCGGGGACGTTCAGAGTTACTTGACGAGAGTCTGTTCTATCGCAAGGGATCACTTCAATGACAGGGTGCATTGGTGGTCGGAGTATGGGTATGAAGGAGAACCAAGGGCAATCTATGATTGGAATGAGGTGTATGCTGGTGGGTTGCTTCAGCTACTGTCGACACAGACACTCATATTCGATATACTAGCCAATAAAGAGCATTATCTTCCTTGGACGTCGCGATCTTGATAAAACAATTGGACGAGAATGTAGCTACTCATCTGCCAGATTTAAATCGCACTGCGGATGTTTTCAAGTTGGCAAGCAACGTGTATTGCTACGATGACGGAATCTCCGCATTATGCAACGCATGGATCACCAGAAAGATATGCGGAGAATTGAGCGGCGTCGCCTTCCCAGGCTTATGAACAGCGCAGGGTAGGAAAAACTCGTAGAACAGCCTGGCTAATGGTTTCTGGAGACACTGTCATGAGAACAAGAGGACAGGCCGTGAAAAGTGTAACACCAATGTGAAAAAAACTGCTAGTAGAAAACAGGTTTGGTTTCCAGAAGACATAGATGACGCAGTAAACGTAACGGGACGACTGGCTAGGGAACAAGACACGGAGTGGCAAAGAAAGCAACATCGGGGTGGCAGCACAGCCAACATATAGTCATCGACGGGACGAGCTTGAAGTTCAAGAGGATTTCGATAATAACTTTCAGGTCAAGGCATTTCAGTCGATGACAGGGGCCCGTCGTGTCCGCGAAAGCTGAGCGCTGAGCCTTGACATATGCACTGAACTCGAATACCGCCTGGAAGGTATGCTGGGAGCGCTCAGCGCAAACGGCTTCGCGGGTACTTCGGGGAGAAAGGATCGTTTCACCACGTGACTCGGGCGCTCGGAGCCTCGGACGCAATCTCTGTCGGCCTGGCCTCGAGGCTCGTTGTCCTTTGCTCCGCGTCGAGTTCTCCTCAGCTCCCCTGCAACTCCTTCTTCAGCCGGCACGATTGTCATCTGCTGCGAAAATATGGTTACCGAGGTTACACACCCATTCAATTGTTGTATTGAATACGAAATCACCACTGGCATAGACGATCTATCACCGTTTTACCCTTCAAGGAGATACGATGTGGTGCTCCGGAATCTGCGGGCCCGATAGCTCTCTCAGTTGTAACTTTGCAGACTGAGACTGCAAAACAAGGAGACTGAGGAGACTATTATGGCTATCACCCGATCTTGGAACCTCTTTGAACCTCTCAACAAGGCGCGCTAAGCTTCGCGTCTATAGCATGCGAGTTGCCATAGGTCTAATCTAATCTATTTCAACTGTTACTGACTGTTACATACACCAATCAAACCAGGGCCCGCGATATGTCACTTCCTTTTTCTCGCACTTAAGTACTCACCCTATAGCGCCGTGGGCGCCCAAACTCATTCTTACTCGCACGTCGATGCTCTCTGCGAAAACACGGTCGCTGTACTTCGTGGCGGTCGCTTTGACGCTCCTCCTCCTGCTCTTGGGTCTCTTTTCTACATCCAGAGAGCAGGACTACTTCTCTGGGATCAGCTTCTCGTCCGCAGCTCAATGTCAACTCCAGAATGATCTGTCACTTGGAAAGCAATACGTTGATCTAAGCGCGACCCGCTGAGAAGGAAGAACATTGCCATCGCGTCGTCCTTTGGATACCACCACGACGTGTATATGGCTGTGGCGTGGACGATTGAGCGCGTGTTTCACAAGAGGGCTGCACATGGACATTTGCAGGTCTATGCGAACACGCCTTTCAACCGGTTCGGGTTTCAAGAGGTCATCGAAAAACTTGGACTGTATCATGGACGTTTCGCAGGCCAGAAGAGTTGGTCAAGGATCTATTAAGCGGAATAGAGAATTATCAGTATGATCTGATTATCTTGGGAACGTGCGAGGTGAGTGCATTGAAGCTTCTTTCCACTTCGCTGAACTATTTCCCTCAGATCGAGTTGGTGCTCTCACCTGCCGTGTTCAGGGCTTGCCGTTGACATAATTGTAGTTTGAGACAACCAGCAAATAGCGAACTCCTTGCCGCCTGGGACGCTCTCGACGAAGACAGAAAGTTCAAACTTGTCTGCATCGTTCATAATCTCGCCGTTAGTCCGAGCTTACACGCTTGCCTCCGTCTACTGACCTTCCCTCCGTATAGGACGACGCCTGGCAGAATGCTATCACAGAGTGGTCGCGCCGTGATGCAATTCGGCTACTTCCCTTATCGGAGCAGTCTGTCTCTCTCCTCCGTGGTCCTCGAAGTAAAAACTCACGTCCGTCCTTGTAGCGTCGCTGTCGGCTTTCGCCACAAATTCGATGTACTATCAGACAGCCCCGACCTGAACATCCAGTCCGCAGGCTACGAATACATACCCATCGACGTCCATGTGCCGATATTGGATCTTCCAGACCTACCGGTGCATGCGTCTACGCGATTATTATCTAATGTCGTCATACAAGGCACATTCAGCATGGACCGCCGAAACTATCGACAGATCTTTAAGGACCTGAATGATTCGTTGTCTCGTAAATTCCATCGGCATTCCCTGTGGACTTGACATTTGACAGTTTCCAGATGATCCAGCAGCGTGGGGATACAAACCGAGAGAACCTGGCCAAGTCTCGTATGAGGTCGATAAGAGTCTACCCGCTACTCCCTTCCATCTCTATCTTCTTGGATCCGGCTCCCTGGAGGTCCCAGAAGAGCTGAAGAACGTTATAAGCATTCACGTCGACCTGAGTTACTTCGGTGCGTCAGAGCTCTTCCAACGTCTCTCTTGCACTCATCGCATATCCTATAGAATTCTACTCGCTCATGAACAAAATGGACGTATGTCTCCCCGCTTTCGCGGACAATGGATACTATGACATGCAAGCGAGTTCGACCTTTGCCATGTCCTTGGAATGTAACGTATGAATGCCAAGCCAATCCGACCGCCACATCACACTGATGTTACGCCACAGGTACCCATTATGGTTACGGAACGGACGAAAAAGTCGTATAGATACGCCGATGATGTCAGAGTCTCTATAACGCGTCCAGCCGCAATGGGAGACGTCGCTGCCATTCTTGCATTACGATCTGGGTCGACAGCGAACTTCCTAAACGCGCACAACACGCGATATAGCCCTATGTTGGATGACGCTGTCCACGACATGATGCGAAAAGGGTGGGTCAGGGATCAAGCGGGCTTCGAAGCTTTCAAGAGGGACGTCTTACGAACGAATGAAGATGTTATCGAACGTATTCTGCACGATTTATGATGAATGATTACGATATGGACACCGACATTAGTAATTATAATCTATGTAGAATCGTCGTCTCCAGTCTGTATGCTAGGCGTGTAGTCGCGAATGCACTTATTGAACGTGCAATACGTATTCATGGGTTGTATGCCTCGAAGATAAACCCGAAAATCTAGTCCTTCCCTTCAACAGATCAATTTTCCTATAACCCGCATACGCGACACACTGCTGCTGGCCGCAATAACAATTCTGGCAGATGTACCGCATCATCCAAGGACTGAGTGGTTGTAGAAGGGAATAATGAATCGCGGAAAGGACGTCCCAGACAGTGACGTACGCCTTCCGACGCGTATAGGAAGGCAGTACTTCAAGCGGATACTCAAAGTAGGCGGTGCGAACGATTATTTTGATACGCTCCTGGTGGGGCGAAACTGCAGGGCAGAATAATAATCGCTCTGATCTGAAGAGATATTTGAGCAACATCGTCCCAGGTGATTGGGAAAAGTCGTAGTGGATGGGGTGTTCCAGTTCGCGTGACAAAGTCGGGGCGCGAGTTTTTCGTGGCGCGCTTTCTGGCGAATGCAGGCAGCGGAGAATATGGCTTTACGCATTTCGAGTGTAGATGGCTCAAAAGGAAGGCCTCTATAATGTGGCCAGCGCTGGATATTTGGGTAAGCCATTGGAACTGAGAGGAATGAGATGGACTTACATTTCGATGTCTTTTCTACTTCTCTGGAGAACAACAACCACGGAAAACAATAATACAGACATCAACTCATCAACGCGAGAGAACAACAAAAGCCGCATTAAACAACAACACCGGCATGTACAACAAGGCAGAACGGATGGAAATACAAGCACAGAGAACAAGGAAGACAATAACGTTCCAGGCAGGGAACAACATGCAGGAACGCCGATCACTTGTGGATCCCACCCGCCGTCGATCTGAAAAGATGGCGACTTAATCCGTTTCGAGCAGGAATCCACTGATGGCTTGCTTCATGTCCTCCTCCTTCAGTGTCCTTAACTGCCATACCTCACTTCCTAACGTCTTCTCGGAGTCCACCTCCTCTAATATGGGAGAGACTTCGTGGCGCGTAGGTTTAGCTAGTCCTGAGTTCACCCAGACCGGGAGGGAAACACGTGAACTTCCCGTATGCAACGCGCCGCGGCTGCTTCTACTCGTCAGCGTCGTGTGACACGCATAACATAAGTGTGGCGTCAGGTGTTGCGGGTATGATGGAGATTGCATGGATGCTTCCTTCGTTCCAGACAGCGTCCGCAAAGAGGTTTTTGATTTCCAGTCTTCAATTCCATCTTGAACCGGACTGAAGGAAGATCAATTTCACGGACTAGTGCGTACCGAAGCAGGCTCACCGCTCACAAAGTATACAAGCGCGAACAGAACCTTGCTTGGGCGCCAGCTTCCCACATGTTCTCGCTATTGTTGATACGGTGGAAGGATAATCCTTTTCTAACCCGACGATGAATTCTGAAAATGGTCAAAGTTTATGATTTGTCGATAAGCTTTGGTCCTCACCTTTCGTCAAGACTGCTATGTCCTGGGTGCCGCCAGGTATCCTCTCCTTCCTAACAATCTTCAAGCCATGCCACCATGCCCATGCCGCGCACTCTTTCATGCCGATATCACGAAGAGGCCGTATTATACGTATGGGTTTTGCTAGGCCATTGCCCTGCCATTCTTCTTGAGCTTCTTCTCGGACGACATAACCGGCACCTTGGGATATCGAAGATATAAGGGAAATCGATAGAGATGTGAGGGAAGTCCCGAGGACCAAATGTGAGGACCCGGTTGTACGAGCTGTGTAGAGCAGGAGAAGGCGAACTAGTGTTGGGACCGTACGCGATATTGCGGTCTGAGTGGGCAGGGTAGATAAGAATGAACGTAGCCGAGGTATTGGATGTATATCTCGCGACGAGTCGTTGGATATGTTGGATATTAGGAGATCTACAGCAACCATTATGAGCTGAAGGAAATGTGCCATAGATAGACAGCATACCTTCGTCGGAGAAATCGACGCTTAGATTCTCAGAGTTCGGTTTTCCGCCCACAGATATCCACCATGACTCATCAAAGGCATCCTCGAGCCGCAGAGGGAGAAATTCCAGTGAGTCATACTTGGAAGCCGCTGAGCGCACTTCCTCAGTTCTATCTCGCATCTAGGCTAATCAATTACGGTCTGAGAAGGATAAGAGGCCACGCCACGTACATCCGGAAACGCATTGCATATCTCAACGTAGCATATTCTACCCTTCGGCCATATTGCTTCATTTCGAGGGTGGTCTTTGCCTCCAGTCACGTCCGTCCTTGTAGCGAAGTAGCTCTGATGAATGAGATCCAGTAGAACGGTCGATCCGACACCGCCAGATAGACCAACGAGAAGGTTACCCGACGCCTTCAGTCCTTTCCTGCGAGATCCCTGAGGTTCATCGTTCACGAAAGGTTCCAATCCTCTTCGAAATTTGAAGGATATCATTGGCGTAAAGCATGCTCTGAAGTCAAGTAAGCAATTTGCCGTGCAAGATGAACCGTATCGCACTTGCAATATACAGCATGCCGGATAACAATGTTTCCTGTATTTTCTTTACACTTGACACAGTCCCTTGTCTTGTCGAATTTCGGGCGGCCTACGACGCCTTAGTATCCATAAAATCCGGAACTGAACGACTCGTACGCTTCATGAGAGCATCCGTCTCAGTAGCAGGATTTCCGCACGACGACATGATAGTTGAAGACAAAATTGAAACTGATCGATTGATCGGACTTTTGCGGACTTGCCTCCGTGTGCTTCTCTACAGTGACGACTCTGCCACTATTCATAGCATTATCTACAAGCGCATGTCCTCGTCGGTGTCGGCATTGGCACCCCACGACGGCCAAACAACGGCGGCATGCATGTCCTCTACCCCGTCATACTTGACTCCAACAACGCCTTGCGATTGATACACACCCTTTGTCTGGTTTCCCAAGTTAGCGCGCGCGATGAATGACTTCAAATCTCAGCTTACAATTCCTAGAGACACCTTGATCGCAGGGAGACTGGGCGTATAGTCATCAAGCGGCTCTCCTTCCCCTCTGACCAACTTCAAAATATTGCGCGCAGCGACTTCGGTTTGGTAATACGCCGTGTGCCCCGCTTGAATGGCGCCAAAGGCATCTGCACAATCTCCGACGACAAAGATGTGCGGATACGGAGTTGTTGGTGGGGCTTCAGTCGATTCCTTCGGCTGTGACTTCGACTCGGCTAATGTCGTGTTGTCAAGCTGGTCTTCCAGTTCTTCAACATCTCGACTGCGTGGCTGTATACTCAGCTGCATTGTTTTCAAGACGCGAGCCAGGCCGTCCTCGGGGTTGACAGTCAAAGGATCCATATCCTTTAGCATGTCAGTGTGCGGACGCTGGCCCGTGCAGAGCATCTGGAGACGGTCAGCTCCAGTATTCCCTTCCATAGTTCAGCGCTAGCGTCGACACGTACTATAAGGTCAGCTGCAATCTCTCGCCCACTCAAAGTCCTGACAACTCGTTGGCCCTTCTCATTCAACTTCGGCGGTTTCCTCTTGGCCGATGCAAGATCGAGTCGTTCGCCCAGTATCGTATCGATACCCACAGTCTCCAATGTTTTCAGAACTAAGGTACTAGTTGTAAGAACATGAATGAATGGAAGGCAAATTGAGACCTACTTTCATAATGCATCTCTTCGTCAAACTTTGGCAAAAGTCTTCGCCGAGAATGAAGCAGCGTGATATCCTTTTCAGGATACAGAGCGTTGATGTCGGTCGCAAATTCTACGTGCCATTAGCCAGGCTCTCAGATTCGTGAAGAGAACAACACTCACGGACACCCAAAGCGCCTCCGCCAACGACCAGAACGCTTCCTGCTTTCTTGACAACCTTCTGTTTTTCTTTGAGCCAATCCATGGATTCGGGCTTGGCGCCGTGGAATTCCGAAGAGCCCCATAGGTTTAGTGGGTCGGGAAGGAGTGAACCAAGCGCATAAATAGCATAGTCATACTCGAGGGAGGTCGTTGTAATACCGTGCTCCGGGAAGGCGCGCGAAAGCGTGATGAATTTGGCGTTGAAAGCCTCGACATGGGCATGCAGAGTCAAATGGGGGTGTTCGGTGCCCGGAGGAAGTTGGAAGATGTTGTTAATAGGGATGACTGAAGAGCAGATGCATGAACGATTTGAGCAGCGCGCGTAACAGTAGCACTCACATGCTTTATGTTCATGCCCAGGAAGAACAGCAAGTCGGGGAAGAATATAAGCATCTAAACAAGCTATTCGCAACGCGTTTTCAAGACGAGCAGATAAACCTACGATTGGCGTGCCTACCAGATCATAAGTTAACTGTTCGCCGTGAAAGTCATAAATCACCTACGTGTTTCGGTCGACGATAACCACTCGCCAACCTTTCGGGAGCCCATTAGCGAGGAGATTAGCTGCTCGAGCACCTGTAAAAAAAAAAGGTTATCAGACTTGGTGCTGCGCACGGCGCGAGTATTACTAGCCTCCGTAAGCTGCACCGAGGATGAGGATAGTTTTCTGCATGTTCAATGCGGGGAGAAGTGGGACCATCAAGCTTCGAATTTTTATCAGATAAAAGGCGATCGTGTCGGCCGATACTTCATCCTTATCTCCTCGTTCCTGGCGTTTATCCCGGGCCAAGATCACCGAGGGGGACCCAACCTTGCGCAACGCGTTTCACACACTGAGGCAGCAGATTCGAGCTTTATCGAAAAAACTCACTCAGCTTCGAGATAATATGATGAAGAAGCCTGACATTCATTGAGTCTAAGTTACTCGCCCATAATCTCAACAACACATCCAACAAAGTCCTCTGGCGCGTCATAATGTGCCTAGAAATGTCACCATAGAAGCACTGGTTGAAATTTGAGAAACTCACAAAATGATTAGCCTTGGCAAGCTCTACAAACGTGATGACACGAGCGTGGCCGCCATCCGCAACAACCTGCTTATAGTGCCTCTCCAATTCAATGAACGCCCAAATCATATACCATGCAGTACTCATGCACCCAATAACAGTCATCGTCACGAGTGGGAGCACCATCTCCGAGTCGAACAACGCGGTCTGTGTTTGCTCCCTAAGCATCTCCTTGATTGGCAGATAAGAAGCTGTCCCAGCTTCAGCACCAGTCATCGTGGCTTTGAGATCCATGAAACGAGCCAGTTCCTCTGCTGACATTCGCCCTAGAGTTGGGCGTGCGCCGTCACCAGAGAAATTCACGCCGGAAGCTTGGCGAGATTGTAGATCGGGGTGGTCAAAATACATGCTGAAGTGCATGTTGATGGTGGACACGAGATCCGATTCCGACGTGTTACGGGGAGGCCTCGGATTGTGTTGTCCTTCGACTTGTGGTATGTCGAAACCATACGCGACCAGAGGAGAGTCTGTGCTCGGATAAGTAGGCGTCTAGAAGGGAACAGGAGACTGGGAACGAACCATAAATGATCAATTTCTGCAAGTAAAGTCCAATCCTGTCGTAGTTCTGTGGAGCTACAATGTCCCTCTGCCCGAATAATGACAGTGTCGTTGAGGTCCCCATGGACCAACCAATCATATGGAGGCTGTGTTCCTTGAACGGTCCCAGATTGTCAAGCACCCAAAGAAGCAGATTCGCGACATCGCGCGCAAGAACCTTCAAAAATGCATTGTTCCCCGCTGCTAAATTGCCTATATCCACGGCGGAATGTTCAGATGTCGCACCGTAGCTTCGGCGGCCGATGTTTAGGACGCGGACGCCACGCCGGTTGAACAAGGGAACTAGAGGTTCAAACGATTCTACGAAAAGGCCTCGTAAGTAGTGTTACACTGGGAAATTGTCTTGAGTCCGCACCTCCGTTGAACAGCGTGCCATGAAAGATTATGAGAGTATTGTAATCCTGGCCATGGATAGGGCCGCTGTCGGTAAAGGCATATCGAGTCCCTCAGCGTCAATAGTTGCAATAGGCATGGTGGGTGGTTCTGGGAGCCTTCTGGCCCATGGCGCTTTTTAAAGCAGAAAGAACGACGTGCCGACACAGAAGAATTGTGCACTCCTGAGTTTCAAGCGGTTAAGTCGGCCTCCATCCCCGCCCATGGACAGTCAGCGTATCCCTTCGTCCCGTGGTGGAGGATGCTCCTAGAAGTATTATCTTCAAACGCAGGCGGCCTTGGAGTGCACGCGGTCGAATCTCAAGGATACAGAAACATTAGAGTACACAGACGTGTTAGATGCCGCACTGTACCTGATCATGACGCACATTCTCGAGTCCATTTTACGGTCTTCACATTTCTGTTTGCTGCATTCCTGATCCGAAGGAGCCCAAATATATATTAATCTTTAATAACTTTAGCCACACAACCCACAAAGTCCTCCGGCGCGTCGTGATGTACCTGAGCAAAAGTGAGATGAGGCATCAGCGAATCAAAAGCTAGACTCACAAAATGATTTGCATTGGTGAGCTCAACGAAAGTGATAGGCCGTACCTTCACACCTCGTTCAATGAACTCCTTATGTCTTCGCTCCAACTCAATGAACGCCCACAGTAAGAACCACGACGTATGCATACACCCAATAGTTGCAATCGTCACCGACGGAAGTACTAGGTCCGGATTGAACAACGCGGTATTGGCCTGTTCTCTCAACATGCGCTGTATTGGTGGATACGGAACAGCTCCTGCGTCTGCACCAGTCGCCGCTGCTTTAGACTCCATGACTCGTGCTATGTACTCTGGGGTCATGCGCGCCATAGTAGGGCGTGTGCCATTACGAGAGAAATTTACACCCGAGGGCTGGCGCGACTGTAGATCAGGGTGATCAAAGTACAGGCTGAGATACATGTTGATGTTGTCCGAGTACTCTTGGATAGTCGGGAACGAACGATCGAGGAAGGGATTGTATAGACCTTCGAAAGTCGGTATGTCGAAGCCAAACGCGGTCAGAGAAGAGTCTGAGACATAATTCAGTCATACGCTGAGAGGAATGGACAGGGAACAGACCATGTAGAACTAGCTTCTCGAGGTAACGTCCAATCCTCGCGTACGTTTCTGGTGAGACAATGTCTCTTTGTCCGAGCAACGATAGCGTTGTCGAAGTGCCCATTGACCAGCTGAGCATAGACAGACTGTGTTCTTCGAAGGGCCCAAGATTGTCGAGCACCCAGATAAGGAGATTGGCGACATCCCGCGCAAGGACTTTGAGGAATTCGTCGCGTCCTTCCGCCAAATTCGCGATGTCACTTGCCGAATGCTCGAAGGTTTCACCATAGCCACGGCGGCTCACGTTTATAACGCGAATACCCTGCTTGTTGAACGAAGGAACCAAAGGCTCGAAAGATTCTAAGATATAGCGAGTGAGCGATAATGGAATGAAGGTGCTGGATCTCATGATCACCTCTGTTGAATATCGTCCCATGGAACATGAGAAGAGTCTTGTAGTCCTGTCCGTGGATAGGCCCGCTATCTGTGAACGCGTATTGTGTCCCTTCAGCGTCGATGGTCGCAACTATCATCATGATAGTACTGGTGAGAACGCTGATCGGGGGGTTGCCCGAAGAAAGGCACTGTAATGTTACCGTGCCTTTCGACCCTCAAGCTTCGAAAGTAAGCTCATAGATAGCCTCGCTGCTGTTCATCATTGCGGGAGAGCGAGAAAATTGTTTGTCTATGGTCACTGTTTGCCGTCCGTGCCGGCATTGGGAGATCGATCAACGGCTTGGAGGAACGAGAGGCGGGGCTCATATCTATCATTATCATAAGCAGGCAAGTGTATAGTAGAGAGTATAATATGGTACACGATGCAAGAGACGGTCAATTGTATAAATGATAGTTCCGCCACAAGTGCAGAGACTACGCGTATGGAATGAATGCAATCCGTATTGCACCACGCAAGGATGCCCGAGCAGCGCCACTAACTTAAGTGATAAGTAGTCTATATCCTCCTGTCCGGCATGAGTACTGGACGCTCGCCGTAAGTGGGGTCAATGCGTCGGTGGCGCATTCAACAGCAAGCTCCTTCCTTCCTTGTTCGGCACTGGTTTATTGGTCCTATCGTACACACATGGTCAAAGTCCTTCCGCAGGCACTCCCGAGATGTCTTCTCCTTACTAAGGCGCATTATAATGGACAACGGTCCTGCGCTAGTTTAACAGTCACCTGTCACCTTTGGTACAGAACCAGATACTAAGTATTATTATACTGCGATTGCCAGGCGTACTTGGTCAATCTCAAGCTTTCCGAGCTAAGCGGCGCTCGCTCATCGCAGTGTTCCAAGGTGTCCACATTGGGCTAACGGCTCGGCCTGATCGATTTTGAGCACTTTCGCCGAGGACGATTTCTGGAGCGTCTTCCATTCTTAGCACCAAAGAGAATTGTGCGAACGGCGCTAGAGACATCGTAGAACGGGAACGCATAGCCATATTTGTAGATGGAAGGGAGAACTTCGATAGGCTCGAATCAAACCGCAACGGTGGCCGCAAGCATTACCATACATGCCGACCACACATAGATAACCTCACCAATGACCCATAGAATCGTGAAGTGGAGAACGAAACGAATCCTAAGGAGGGTTCAAGAGCGAGACCAATGCTCAATCTTTGCATTCATAGACGCAAGGAAGCCCAATCTAAGAAGCCACAGATCAAAGCTGATTGGAAGTAGTGACAGAGTAATCGACGTACTTCCTGGAAAAGTCAACCTGGAAAGCCAAGCTAAGCAGAGAGTAGAACAAGCTCATGAAATTCAGAACAAAAATTAGCCGGATGAGACTGGCGGTCGTCAGTTTGTCCTCAAGCCCTGTCATTGTATGAGCATCCAGGCCGATGATCACGAAGAAAAATGAAATTAACAGAGAGGTAGATGAGGCCGACGAAGGTCATTGCAGCGGTGACCGGGATGTCGAGTGGCTTCCGTCGCGGGGCGTATAAGGGTACGCAAGGCAGTCTCACTGCGAGCGCCGCCGAGCTTCCACGCGGTAGACCGTCACGGCCGATGTAGGGTCAGAGTCGACACCTGCGCTGTCGAGCTTTGTAGACGCGTTGGCGTTGACTGAGCAAAACATTAGCGTCAAGATATAAGACAGACAAGCCTATATATGGTGTTTGAAGAGGAAGATGCAAGTACACCTAGTTGGTTGGTTGTAAGGGTTGCGCTTTAGCCTATGGAATGCGCAGGAAGAGACTGGCTTATTTCCTTCAAAATCATATGAGGCAGGAAGAGGTCAAGCCCGAACATTGACAAAACAGGAAGGTACAGTGGAACGCCGGCGGCAGCTGAATATTGAATATTGAATACAGGAACAAAATATGGCGTAGGCACAGCCACAGACCTTGGTATCAGCAACGCTCATGGCGGCGTATTTTTTTGCTTCGCCCATTGATGTTGATATCAAGTTGGACGACGAGGAAGCCCGGAAACAAGTCCAACTCAAAGGCGCCAAAGATAAGCTTAGTTCCGCGCCCGTCTACTACGACGGCGAGCCCGTCAGCGGTCAGGTTCGTACCACGGCGGTCGGCATACGTGGCCCTCTTCTAACATTCATTCTGCCAGATAGCTATCCGCGTCCGAGATGGCAAACGCACGACCCACGAAGGCATCAAGGTCGAGTTTGTCGGGAGCATAGGTACGTGAGTGGCACGCCCGCGGACGCGACACTGACGGCGCCAGAGCTGTTCTACGACCGGGGGCACCACCATGAATTCCTGTCCTTGT
This sequence comes from Hymenopellis radicata, assembly GCA_015501595.1. NCBI lineage: Eukaryota > Fungi > Basidiomycota > Agaricomycetes > Agaricales > Physalacriaceae > Hymenopellis > Hymenopellis radicata. The sequence goes on along the minus strand of JADNRX010000058.1, from coordinate 45,079 downwards.
CGCAGGAGCTCGCGGCGCCCGGTGAAATGCGGCAGGCACAGAGCTACGACTTTAACTTTAAGAATGTTGAGAAGCAGTTTGAGAGCTACCGTGGGGTTAATGTTAAGCTCCGGTAAGTGGGCATCCACATTAAACTTGACGCGTAACTGAGAGATGTACAGCTACTTTATACGAGTTTCGATATCACGACGACTGGCCGACGTGACGAAAGAACGCGACTTATGGGTTCATTCATACCGCATGCCGCCGGATACAAATAATTCGATCAAGATGGAAGTCGGCATTGAAGACTGTCTACATATTGAGTTTGAGTACAATAAGTCCAAGTAAGTCGCGCTTTTGCCTGCGAAGCCCTCGCTAAGATTACCTTGAGATACCACCTAAAGGACGTTATCGTAGGCAAGATATTCTTCCTACTCGTCCGCATCAAAATCAAACATATGGAACTTTCTATCGTCCGACGAGAAACAACAGGAACACCTCCCAACCAGTATAACGAGAGTGAAACCTTGACTAAATTTGAGATAATGGACGGGGCTCCCGTACGAGGTATGCGGCCCATCTCTTGTGACGCGACTCTTCTTTAGCATTGTACAGGCGAAACCATTCCCATTCGGCTATTCCTTGGAGGCTTCGATCTGACACCGACATTCCGTGACGTGAACAAGAAGTTCAGTGTACGGTACTACTTAAATCTCGTACTTGTGGACGAGGAAAACCGGCGATACTTTAAGCAACAGGAAATTACGATCTTCAGGATACCAGAGGTCAGCATTGCTCGTCGTTTCACTATCGCCATGCTCATTGTTTGGATAAAGAACTAGGGTGGTTTTCTATCTACTTGCATCTCATTGTATATCTATTGCATTCTAGGAATCTACATTGTTATCCACTCGAGGTCGGCGAAGTCGTATTCTCTGGGAGGCCTAACGGTGGAAATGCGCTCCAGAAATCGTCCTTGGCGAAAGTGCTCAAAATCGATCAGGACGAGCCATCCAAGGTAGACCAGTGTGGAAAGCTTGGAACACTGCGACGGTTAGGCGAGCGAGCGCCTCTTAGCTCGGAAAGCTTGAGATTGACCAAGGACGCCTGGCGATTACACTATAATAGTACTTCTCTGGTTCTGTACGAAAGGTGACAGGTGACTGGCGCAGGACAGTTGTCCATTATAATGCGCCTTGGGAGGGAGAAGACATCTCGGGAGTGCCTGCGGAAGGACTTTGACCATGCGTGTACGATAGGACTAATCAACCAGTGCCGAACAAGCAAGGAAGGAGCTTGCTGTTGAATGCCCCAATGATCATTGTACATATTTTATGTTGTTGTTCGTATTGAGCTCTCGTTAACCTTCCATGATTTGACCTTCGCCGTGCGTCCAGTCCCTGTGCCAATCAAAGTGGCTGCCCTCCTTGTAGACGACTTAACACAGGCCGCCAGCGGGACGATCGTGAGGGGGGGTGCGTATACCCACTAAAAATTCAGGCTGCCTTACCCATTGGGCAGGCAGAGCTCCCTCATCCTGTAACGTACCGGACCAAGTGTTGGTCACCGTGCACACAGATAGAGCGGAGCTTCCGAAACGAGCTACCAAAGTCATTCGACAGTCAACTCGAATTCTTTCATCAATCCTCTGTCTCCACAAGTTCTCAATGTGTCAAGTCGAGGTGTTCTGAGTTTGGCCGCAGACTTGTGTGCCATTGCCCGAGGAGGTGATCTGATGAGGTAAGGTCAGAGAGGTGAGGTGGTAAGGTCAGAGAGGTGAGGTGAGGCAGAGGTGAGGTGAGACGAGGTGGAGGAGAGGAGAGGTGTGGAGGAGAGGAGAGGTGTGGAGGAGAGGAGAGGTTGTATTTGAATCCCTAAACAATGCAATTTCCTAAATGTTACAAAAAGATGAAAAAGAGATTAGCACTCTTCATGTGGCGCTATTTCTGCTTAAGCTTTTTCACCGCAGATTCGTCCTTTGCACCTTCATGCGCCGTTTGTCACCCGCACTTTCCTTCGCGCGCAGAAACATCCCACCACCAAAATACTGACACCATGCTTCCTGAGACTCATTACCCGTATACTCAATATACTCCACACTCGAGATGTAGCGCACATCAATGGCATCATACAAATAAAACTCAGCGCCGCTCTTAACCCACGCGTCTTCCTCATCCGACGGATTGACACATTTATATACCGTGGAAAATGCTTCGTCCGTGCTGTAGCTCCCCGACTCGCAGTCCGCCGTCGCATGCAGCAAGATAGGGTACAGAGAGACCTCAAAGAGCGGCGACAAGCGGCGGTACATGAGAGCGTTGACGCCTTTCAGGTACTGCGGGAGGATACTCTGTTGGCGGTAGAGATGGCGCAACGGGAACCCAACCTCTTGGATCTTCTTCTGCTTCAGCGAGGCCCGGAGAGTCCTGATCAACAGCTCCAGCGCCTCGTCGTTCTCAGTAACGTCAGGAAGCTCGTATCCTGAGTTGCGCTGTACGGACGCCGTGTTGATAACGTCATAAATGGGCTCGCCTTCGTCATCCTCACGATCAGAACAGTAATCATCCGTCGCCACGTACACGTCGTACTGGAGCACCACGCGCACGCCCTCCGTGACGGGATCCACTTTGTGCTCGACGTCGGTATAGAACGCCACGACCTGCATCTCCACCAGCTTTCCTTTATTCGCCGGCTGCATGTCAAAAGTCGTCTCCACCCCGCGGTGGCGCAGGAGCAGCGCACCGCCCTTCCAGGCCGTGTTCAGCGACACCAGAACCGTCCCATGATGGTCATCGCCGTGCGTCGAGTCCCTGTGCCAATCAAAGTGGCCGCCCTCCTTGTAGATGGCGAGCTTATACAGTTTAAGCTCAGCCTTGCGGTTCCTCCCCACAAAAAGCGTCTGATTCAGCACGGGCGTGATCTCCTTGTTCAGGCACCACAGGTCGTCAATCGCCAGGTCCTTCGCCTCGATCTCGTACCCGTCGCGGTAGTCGAGATCCAGCACGGTCTGCTCCCCGCGTCCAAACTTGGACTGGTTCTCTTTCGCGACGTCCATAATCTTATCCACGTTGGGCTTCTCGATGGACCCAAATGCCTTGTCGTCCTCGGCCGTACCAAAACTGGCGGCGGACGGGCTAGAGAGGATCTTGAACGATGTAAACGGCGCACAGGCCACATCGTTGAGAGCTTTCGAGATGACATTGTTCTTTGCCACCTCAATCCCTGGATTTCGCTGATACCGGCTCATGGCTTTTTCAACTTCCAAGTAAGTCAGAATAGGGTGCTCCGTCGTCGACATGGTCACTGAAAAAAAAAACTCATCAGGCCTAGCAACATAGTATATTAGATGGCAAACCTTTTGGGTCGCCACAATTGGTGGTTTAGATGAAAGAGTTGCTAGGTGACTCGTTACGTAGTGTGGCGCAATGCGTGTATCCCGTCACAGCCGCCCACGACTCCCGATTTGGTCGAGTGTGGGTCCTCGGTCCCATGTGTATCCTCGCGTATCAGCAGCTGTCCAAACCCCCCACGCGGCGCCTTGTCCTGGGAACTACATTCGTTTGTTCATTCCATTCTGAGAACAAGGAATGATTTCTTAGGACCTGAGACTTGTGAGAGATCTGAGATTAGTGCTGATGGGATGTCGAGCCCACTTCCGCCTCGCCATCATTTCGAGTCCTGGTGCAGAAATGTTGAAGACAAATATCCACGCGTCTTTTCTGGTCGTGCGGCGCGTTTAGCATTTATGGCGCGCTCCCTCGATCAGCTCGGATTCCTGTGGTATTGAGGATTCGACTCTCCGCGGTCAGTCCGTCATACCAGGTATTTGGCGTAAAGCAAGTTGAGATTATCACTGTCAGCTACCCGAGCAACGCGGCGCCAAACAGCGCCAAACACTTTGTCCTTCTTTCAGCTCGCTGCCAAAAGATAACTGCGCCAATATACCCGTTCAGTCGCCGAACGTTCGTGTCTGACGCGTCGGGCGTGAAGGTACATCATTACCCGCTGTATATTCACCTTAAAACTCAATTCCAAAGGTGACAGGTGGCTGTTGAACTGGCGCAGGAGAGTTGTCCATTATAATACGCCTTGGTAAGGAGAAGACATCTCGGGAGTGCCTGCGAAAGGACTTGGACCATGCGTGTACGATAGGACTAACAAACCAGTGCCGAATAAGCAAGGAAGGAGCTTGCTGTTGAATGCGCCACTTGGGTTCATATAAACATATAGTCTAAATAATTATTTTGAAAAATAATCTAGTCACGTCATGCCTTATCTCAGCCTTATCTGATAACAACGACCATGCCGTTGGTCCTCTTTGCGACGGAGACTGGCAATGCTCAGGACGTCGCGGACACAGTGGCGAGGCAATGTCGACGCATTGGTCTGCGCTGCCGCCTCCAAGACATGGAAACCTACTCTCCCGTAAAACTGCCCATCCGCTGAAAGCACCAATGCTGACTTATGGATAGGCAGAATTAATCTCGGAAAGCCTCATAATCTTCATAGTCTCCACGACGGGCTCGGGCGTCGAACCGCGCTCCATGACCGCGCTGTGGTCGATGCTCCTCCGGTCTGACCTGCCCCCAGATCTCTTTGAAGATACCCACTTTGCGGTGTTTGGCCTCGGCGACTCGGCGTATGAGCGCTTCTGCTGGCCGGCAAAGAAGCTGTCGCGGCGCCTGGTGAGCCTCGGTGCGACTGAGATATGCGCGCGGGGCGAGGGCGACGATCAGCATATGCTCGGTACGGAAGGCGCGCTGGATCCGTGGATCGAGACGCTTTTGGGTGTACTGCAACGGCTCTTGGAGCTGCCTGGTCCTGCTGCTCCGATGGAAAATGTCCCTCCTGCGCGGGCGGCGATGACGCCTACGGATGCAAAAACCTCTGAGGATCCGCTGGGGGACGATCCGGTGTACCATCGAGCGACGCTCAAGACGAATTCACGCGTCACGGCGAGCGATTGGTTCCAGGACGTGCGCCATTTCGAGTTTACATTCGACGAGGACGTACAGTGCGTGAGTATTCGGTGGGCGCGTTCGAGGTCGTGTTAACCACGGACGGTCAGATATAATCCCGGGGACGTCGCTGTGATCCACCCGCAGCAATCTGAAGAAAACGTCGAAGGCTTTCTCACCTCTATGGGATGGGGAAATATTGCTGACGACGTATACACGATATCCCACGTCGAGAAAGGTATAATGATCTCTGTATTCTATGTATGCATTCGTACTGAGAAGGGACCTCAGACCAGTCCATGCCGGATCACATCCCCGAGAGAACCACTCTCCGAACGCTCTTTACACGTTATCTAGACTTTAACGCCGTCCCGCGGCGTACTTTCTTCCAATACCTCCGCTACTTCAACACAGACGAGCAAGAATCCGAAAAGCTGAACGAGTTCCTCTCCGCCGAGGGCGCCGACGAGCTTTACGATTACTGCCACAAAGTCCGGCGCACCATCGTCGAGGTGCTGGCCGAGTTTCACAGCTCGCGCATGCAGCTGCCGAAAGAATATATATTCGACGTGTTTCCTCCACTCCGACCTAGAGAGTTTTCCATAGCAAGTGATCTGAGGAAGGAGGTGCAGTTGTGTGTTGCGATTGTCAAGTACAGGACGCGTCTAAAGGTGCCGAGGAAGGGCGTTTGTACCGCGTATCTTTCTGAGATGCGGCCAGGTAAGGACATCTAACTGTATCGATACATTTCCTAAACCATCGACAGGTGACAAGGTGACGATTGGGCTACGAAGAGGGTATATTACGCTCCCAAACGATGGAAATACACCCATCATATGTATCGGTCCTGGGACAGGTGTCGCGCCTATGCGGGCTCTGATTCAAAGACGGATATCAGAAGGAATACACTGTAAGATGTTATTTATCATCAGTACAGGTGTACGCTCATGTCATGACGGTAGGCAACACGCTGTACTTTGGATGTCGATCAGCCACCAAAGATCAGCATTATCGCTCGGAATGGGAGGAGCTCGCCAAGGAAGGCAAGCTCACGTACCGCGTCGCCTGCTCTCGTGATGGTCCTGAGGGTGTTAAGCGCACGTATGTACAGGATCTCATCGAACACGATGCGGAGTGCACGTGGAAGCTCATCGGAGAGCAGAACGCTTGGGTGTACATATCGGGGTGTGTTTTGAATTTTCATCTATTGGCATTGCTGAGATTGTGTTTGGTAGATCATCCAACAAGATGCCGACTGCGGTGAAAGCTGCACTGGTGTTGTGCGTTGAGAGATGTGGTGGACTTGATGCTGATGCTGCGAAGGAGTACATCCGAGAGATGGAAAGGGAAGGGAGATTGACGGAGGAGTGTTGGAGTTGATTTTGATACACTCAGGAAGCGCCGTCTCCTGTGTTTAAACGCTGGAAATTAATCAGGTCAGCACGAGGCACGACAAGCTGAATAACTAAAATTGGTCTTAATAAATGAAGTTGACATGAAACTCAACGAAATAGGCTTACCAACCGCCGGAGTGCGCCCGATCCTGGCGCATCAAGGGCCTCGCTTGTTCTATCACTGGTTATGGAGGAGGTTTTAGGACCGCGGGGAGCGGAAAGGAGGGCAAAGGGTGTAACTTGGGTGTCTACATTCATCGCGGAGGTCTGCGTGAGCAAGGGGACTCAGGGTGTTATGTTGGATCACACGTTCTACAGAAGCGGCGGGAGATGTCCAGTATACTCGGTCAGCACTAAACAGGAAGGTGGCCGTGCTAGACAGTTGATTATATTCTTTGTATGGCTATTGAAATCATTGGTTAAGACGATGGTTCCTCGTCATGGCGTACACGGTCGACTATATCGCACCCACAGTTGGACAGGCAAGTCTGGCAGTCCGTCCATCGAAGAGAGGAGCACCCATAATGCACGTGACGGTGTTCTCACCGGGCCGGAATCAGCCACTTCGTTCCTCAACCCGTTCAGCGATGATTATCACCGGTACCTTTGACTGCCTCCACCACCTTAAACCATGCCTGCAGATACATCAAGTAACCGAAGAACGTCTCGCAAGCATTCTACATCCGACGACATCGACGTGCGACGAGCCCGCGGCGAGGTAGACATCACTAATTTGTGGTCTTCTCTGCTACTGTGACACTCACCGTCCGCCAGATATCGTGCGCAGAATGTAAACGGTGAGCTTCAAGACATCGCTTTTGTTGTCTTTATTCATGGATATGACAGTCTCAAGTTGAAGTGCGATAAAAAGCTTCCATGTGGCTCGTGCAGTATGTTTTCCTATTTTAACATACTTGCGGTACTGAACGGCACGTCAGTCCGCCGAGGCTGTCCCTCAATATGTCCCAATGGCAGTCTTGCAACGGGACAAGGGACGAGGTATGTTACTTCACTCCCACCCTGCTCATCTTAGAGTTAAAGTCTTTGCTAGGTTTGTATTAGCCGACACATCCCAGTTGCACAATAAAATATCGGAAATGGGCCAGCGTATCCGGCAACTCGAAGACGCCTTGGCTATCTTTCAGGCCGGTGTCTCAACTGAGGTCCATCCCCTCCTCCGCGAGGATCTCTTAGCCATAAAGTTCGGCCCGGATGCTACTCAAACTACAGAAACAGAGAAGAGGACTAAAGATATCTCCATCGACTCCATTGACGCTCTCGGAACACTCACCATTGGCGATCGGGGGGAAGGAAGGTACTTTGGTCGTTCCGCTGGTTCTGAGGTTAGTTATCCCGACTTCATTTGTCCATAATTGAACTTTTGTCAGACACTTCTTGTGGTATACATAACCGCAAACGAACTCTTCGAGGTGCTGATTCTCTTCCCAAGGCTGGCGCTGAATTGGAGATGGATATGACACGTGCAGATGACGACCCATTCCCCCCAGTCGCACTAGAGATCGCTCGGCTTTCCAACACATTTCCTTTCACCGCCGATGGTGAGGTGAACCGGGAAAGCGCCCTGGATCTCTTGTTTGACTACTTACCGGAACGTCCTCGTGCTTGGGCACTGTGTGAAACTTACATGGAGCATGCTTCTTGGACTTTCCGACCTATCCGTCGTGACGAAATCGTGGAAGACATCCTTACACCAATATACAAACATGTCAAAGACAGGGGCAATGGCGTCTCTAATGCTGCACAGACGATATCCGCTCATAAACTCGCTGTCTTATTTATGCTGTTTTCTCTTGGATCCCTTGTAGATCTTACACTAGACCCTGGTACGCCTCCAACTCGTGTCAGCTAATTCTCTCGCTCAGGCCACGTAGATAATTTCGAATCCGACAACTACTATCACCTCGGCCGTGCTGCTCTATCGTTAAGATCGATATTCGACTCTCCTGAGATTTCTACCGTACAAGCTGTGGTGCTCCTTGCAACTTACCATGGAATGGGAGGCAAAAGATACACGATGGACAGTGCAGTAAGTCCCAACTTTCTTCAGGAGAACACTTTAAACGTCTGAGTAGTGGTCAATTCTGTCTCTTGGAGCGAAACTTGCTCAAAGTGTAAGCACGATCATCCAAATTCAGTACCTTGATTGACGCAGTATGTAGCTTGGACTACGTAGGTCTTCAGCCTGTCTTCAACGGGGAGTTTACGTTACAACTGTTTCACCTAGATCGCGATAGTGCTCGATGGAAGATGGACCCCAAGACCGTGCAAAGACGAAGAGCACTATTTTATGAGATCTTCTGTGCCGACTTACACTGTGTAAGTCGGGTTTCTGGCCACCTTGAATGTCCACCAACTCTGTCTCCTAGAGCATGTCACTGGGAAGGCCTCCGTCAATTCGCTTGTCATATATTGATTGCGAGTATCCTCGAGACGAGGAGGCTACCTTAGATGACGATGGCCATATCAAAGTGGGATGTATGTAACTTTCGTTCCACTATTGTCGTTGGACTCAACTCGATTCCAGACTATCAATGGAAATACGAGTTCTGCCGGGAAATCTTCTCGCAGATCTTGGAACTAACCTTAACAGCCGAGGCTCCCAGCTATCAACTCGTTCTCGACTTGGATCGAAAAGTGCGCCAGAAAACGTTACCGCCCCATCTCAATGTCTTTTTGAACCCCGACGATGACCAATGCACGCCTTCCGCATACATGCAGGGATGCATATTAGAACAGTTTCGAACGATAGGTGAGTTTCGACGTCTAGTTAAGGAAACACGTCTGATAGTCTCTTAGCATTGCTCTATATACATCGCAGCTTTTTCGCTCAAGCTATGCTTGATCATCCCATAAATCCGCTACGTAGCCCCTACGCGCCGTCATTTTTAGCTGCGTATCGATGCGCTTCGGGAGTCATCAAGTGGAGTCTCAACTACTACGAAAGATTTCCTCAACTGTGTGGCAGAATATGGAGTATTTGGACGCATTGTAAGCTAATTCATGGAACTTCTGCACACGTACTGAGATCATACCAGTGTTTTCCGCTGCTGTGAGGTCTTCAGATAGTGTCTGACGTCCCGAACCGATCTTAGTTTTCAGATTATTGTAGGCTCGATAGTCACGCGTTCACCGTCGTCGAGTATGGCGGCAAACGCATTTATCGAGCTTAGTCTTGCTTGTGACCTCTTCGAGAAGGGTGCCCTCAGTTCACGGCGCGCAAGAAGCGGTTTTGTACGTCGCACATTGTTACCGCGACCGACATGCCTAACCGTCACTTCAGGGTATTTTGACGTCGCTCAAGAACAGGGCGTTCCAAGTTTATTCTCAGTTCCGGTCTGGCAATCAGCCTATTGGGCTTCCATCGTCTGTTGGAGCGGATTACGGCGAAGATGAACTCGCACTTTTCGGTGGACAGACTCGAGTGCTGTTTAGCAAACTCATGTGTCAACGTGATATCAACCGGAAACCTACTGCTACTACAACGCCAAGCTTGCCTCTACCAGATTATAACAACCCCAAATCTGACACGTTGGATGTTCATCCTTCGCTAGTTCAATATTTATCCATGCTGCCCCCGACACAGCATCCCCACTACACCCCTCCTCATGAACATACAAATCCCAATTTTGCCCCATCTACAGAGATGTATGGGCATTTGAATGGGAACGAATATCATCACATTCTGGGTCAGGCCACTCATGCGTACGGTGATCCCTTCCCGTCAACTAGTAATTCTGGCCTCGAAAACGGATCGTCTTCGTTCTTCGGCGGTATGGAGGAACCATTGGCCTTCAGCTCGAACGCGTACCAATCACAAGGTCCTTCAACCAGTATTACTGGTGTGTTGGACTTTGGAATGATGATGACAGGTGATTCAGGCATGGACGAGCAACGGTGGAAGTCCTTCATGCGGGACTCTGGTTTGATCTTGGATAACCCCTCTCTGGGTTCTTTGTACACTACGAACGGAACCTCGTAAACGTCGTATTGCTTTGTTTAACTGCATACCATATCGTTATTAGACTGCGCTGTAGCTTTACCACTGTCTCCGGCCCTTTGTGAGTTCGAGAGATCGTGTCAACGCGTATCCGGATAAAACCAATTATCAAGAGTGCCAGACGCGCAAGGAGCATAGTAAAGAAGCTTGTAAATTGAATGGTACAGTGGTTCTGGTGATTTCTGGAATAAAAGTGAACACACGACTTCAACGACTCCAATTAATGACAGCTCGCCAGAGGCGCACAAAGGATATTCACAACCAAGATATAAATAGCGAAGATGATAAGCACAATCAGAGTCCTCACGACACCCAGTATAAGGCCTAGCGAAGCTAAAGCTTTGCGAAGACATCGTTTTCACCGGCTTGAGGCACGAACTTAAGGAAAGGCTAAATTGCTAGGTTAACCCTGGCTACTTACTCGTACACGGTCGACTATATCGTAACCACAGTTGGTCAGGCAACTCTAGCAGTTTGTCCATCGATTCTGATCGAAGAGAGGAGCACCCATTGCACGTGACGGCGTTCTCACCGGGCCGGAATCAGCCACTCCGTTCCTAGCTTGACACCCTGTCTTGTTACCAACTGCCTTCAACTTATTGGTGCCCTTTGGGTGCCCTTGCATCAGATTCAGAACGCGACGATACGCGTGCAGCACGCGTTGCAATATGAACTTGGAGCTCTAATACGTACTAATAGTAATAACTGGGTTGGTTTTACGCCGGCAACGCAGGAGGATCTGGTCCCGCCAAATTGTTACTACCGTCGACGGATGTAACAGAACCTCGGAAAACGGCCATGTACGACCGCTTGGACATTTGCTCTTCTTCTATTTCCACATTCATTCCTTTTCCCTCTCGTCCATGTTCGTTATTCCTGCCTGCGTCCTCCTCTTGGCTCCTCATATCCATGCATATACCTGGCCATCTCCCCAGATAGATTGGCTTGAAGAGATCACGCATGTGCAGAGTGGATATCGACGAAGCGGCGTTTGTAGACGGTGTGTCGCCCTGTAGTTTCTCCAGTGCGGGGGCCGGACGACAGACGGCTGCTGAATGGGTTAGTCTATGTCTTCTTGAATGGTAGTCGAAGGTGTTAAACTCTCCTAGGTGCGGTCAGGTTTCCATGACATGATAACACACAACGCGGCTGACGGACGCGGTGGACTCGATGCGTCTATTATGTTTGAAACGGAGCGACCAGAGAACATCGGCGCGGCGTTTAACACGACACTTGGCTTCATGCTCAATTACTACAACAACCGTGCACCGATGGCCGATCTGCTTGCGCTCGCGGTGTATACTGCTGTTCGAAGTTGTAACGGCCCGCATTTGTCGCTTAGAGTGGGCCGTGTTGATGCCACTAGTGCTGGTCCAGAAGGGGTGCCAGAGCCAACGGATACGTTGGAGAGCATGACGGCTCAATTCGAACAGGCAGGGTTTACCGCGTCCGATATGATAAAGATGGTTGCGTGTGGACATAGTGAGTCGCCGCCGCGTGTCAAAGGAATTACCTAACAGATACCGCGTCTCATTAGCCTTAGGTGGCGTCCACGGTTCGGATTTCCCAGAAATAACTGGGGACAGCAATGCTACGAACTTTGTGCATTTTGACGGCACGTTCTCTTCGTTCGACGGCGCGGTTGTGACTGAGTATCTTAACGGCTCGACGTCCAATCCTCTCGTGGTTGGTCCTGCGGACACCAACTCGGATCTCCGCATCTTCTCGGCTGATGGAAATGTGACGGTGCAGTCCATGTCTGCCGAGGCATCGTTCCAGAGCTCTTGCCTGGACATCCTTCAACGCATGATTGACACAGTTCCGGCATCAGTCACTCTTTCGGAGGCTATCAGGCCCGTAGCGGTCAAACCGATGGGCGTGGAACTTGCGTTGGCAGATGATGGCACTCTGACATTCAGTGGTGATATTCGGGTGGCCACTAGATCGCGTACCGACTTCAATCTTATCGTCCAGTTGATGTATGCTGATCATGAGGGCAACGTTCCCGTCGACAATGTCATTAACACCACCATGAGCGGTAGCGGGACGGGATTCGAGGAAGCCTTTAATGTGAGTACGCTCTTCACCACATCCTCATCCTCAGCTGCAGAATCATCTCATGGAATATTCAGTTTTACCGCTTCGGTACACCATTGCCCAATGGAATTTCATCGTTTAACGTCTCCATATCTTCGAGTGCTGGAGACGAGTTTTATGACAATGGTGGCGCGGGTTTTCCGATTCAGGATTCCGTTCTCTATCGACGTACACAATCGTGTCTTGTCCAAGAGTCGGATCATTATAATCTTACAGTTGTGGCTGCGGTACGAAGCAACTTGCATTCCTCGTGCAAGAACTGATGTCGTCTTCTAGGTGCGCAAAGAGCTTTCCCTAACGCCAGGCTTCGACGTTGCTATTGAAACTCCTCGCCCGGAGTCATTGTACCTGCGATATCGATGGAATCAACGACTATGTCCGTGTGGAATAGCAACGGACCGACGGGATATACCTTATATACGGGTTCATACATGATACCTACACCATCTGAGCTCTCGAGCTTTGATGTAGTGGCTGGAGATTACTCAGATCTCTTTAAGCGTGCTTTTAATCTTCCAACTGCTTGTGTATGATCCCTACCTCCTTCATGCTTGCTAGTTTAGATATATCCAGAAATCATTAATTCACTCTTTACCCGGTCGCCTTGTGTTCCTAGACCAATAAATAAATTCAAGAACTGAAGGGTATAACCAAATACAACAAGCTCTACAAATAATACAAATCGCGCGAAACAGATCAGTGCGTCGTGTCGTTACATTATGAAAGTGGTCATGCCCTGCAAGTTCGAGGCACCTGGATATTGGTGAGACTAGGAAAGCACGGGAAGGAAGCGTGATACTTACTGACGGTGAGACCAGCGGCACCAGCTGGTCCGGCAATGTCGAGCTTCTGCACAATTTGGGCTTGTCCGGGCGCAGTCAAGGACATGACATTAACAGCGGTGACGTTGGGCGTGAGTATGTACATGAAGCTAGAAGCAAGCATAAGCAAGTATGCGACTGAGGATCTCGGAGACCTACTCGTTATCACCAATGGACGCGATGTCGTTGTCGATCGTAGCAGATCCTGCGCCCTGGTCGTATTGCTATAGAAAAGACAAGATTAGAGACGTCGATAATTAGCTGCAGGTCGAGGCTGACCTTGACGAGCGAACCAGCAAGATTATCATCGACATTAACCTCAGTGACAAGCGAGGTCCCAATATCCGTCAAATAAAAGTTGCCAGTCTTCCGACTGAAGCTGGACCAGCACGTCGCGCTCTGTCCGTCAATCGCGACGACTGAGGACCGGTCGCCCTGTGCGGCAGCACTCGTAGCATTCGCGCTGGAATTGGCACTCGCGGCGACGGCCCCAAAGTCAAAGATGTCGAAGCCGACGCCGGCGTCCGTAGCTAGGATCGCGTTCTTTCCCGGGACGATAGTCATGGAAAAGGGAAGAAGACCGCCTTCCCCGGGAGTAACAGACTGGAAGTCTTCGGAAAGCGAGCCGTCCGCTGCGACATCCCAGACGGCGAGGAAGCCGGGTGTCGGTGGTACGCCTTTGACGGACGCAATGAGTTGCGTATTGTCCTCCGAAAACACGACGTGGCTCGCACTGCCTGCGGGCCCAGTGGCAGGGGTGGTTTGGTTGAGGTTGAGTGCGCGGTTGGTGTTCGCAACTGAGACAAGGCCTTGGGCTTGATCAATCTTGAAACAGCTACAAAGTTCATCAGTTATGGGTCTATCAGACGAGCCCTCAGTTAGATGACTGACTTTACTCCGTTGATTGCACCTCCGTTCAGAGCACAGACCATATCTCCGGCACTATTTATGGCGACAGAGACTGGGAACTCGCCTCCGCTCCCGACCGGAAATCCGAGCAATGAGATATCACTGGGATTTGAGGGGTTGATAGAAAAGGCAGAGATTGTGTTGGAGCCGGCCTATAAAGAGTAAATGCACGTCCAAGCTGACGCCAGAAATTGGGAACTGACATTAACGGTGACGAGGACATTGCCCGACTTGGACGCCTTCACCGCGCCTTGAGTGAACAAGGGATCGGGGCCGTTAACACCGCCATCGTCTCCATGACTTCCGATACCAGCCGTGCTGACTGCTTGTCGCAAAAACCTATGGCGAAATTAGATGGTTTTAACCCGATTCTGACCATGTACCTACCATGGTTCCGTCGCTTCCGAGATCGGCAGCGACTACAAAGTTGCCGGAAGGCTCATTCGTGATGACTAGGAGGAGGAGAAAGTGTTGGCCGATTCAAAATCTACAAGACAGGAGAGAAGAGCCCACAATAAGCCGCGCCGACTGGCGCGCCTTGTCCCTGGCCCATGTTGACCTTTTGGGAAGATTTGCGGCGGACGGGACGCGCTACGGCAGTCGATGCCAAAAGCAGAGTGAGAAGAGATGCGACGGACTTCATGATGAACTAGAAGGATATCAAAGAATGAAGAATCGACTGAATGCGATTGAACGAAGGAAGAAATGAGCACAGCTCAAGAGAATGGAAAGATTGTGGAGGGCAAGGAGGAGGAGGGGATTCCTTGATTTTCTCCAGTACGGATCGAGAACATTATATAGTTTTCGAAGGTGTCAAACCGAAGTAATGGGACCTAGTTGTATGCGTTCAGGCGTTGAACGAATCAACGAAACAGATCAGTGTTCCTGTGATGATTAGCTGGATGCCCAAACTGACATCAGTGAAACTGACGACCAAGCAGGCATGTGGGCAACTTGCAGTGGTTCGGCGTGAGGATACCGTCCAGTGATTGGCTCGCAGAGTGGTCGACATGTGGTCCAGCTCGAGAGAATATCAGCTAACCAGAATCTTTTCATCGCGAAGGAAGTGAGCAGTGGGGTACAGATTTCGGGTGTTCGTTTGAGCAAAGGCACTGACACTTTCAAACGAGGTAATCCAACGACGATCTCCAGTTTTAGGAGGTTTTGACAGATTCTTGTTCAGCGTTGTCACTCTCCTCGCAGATGGTCGTAAGCGCCCAACACGTGAGGAATAGAAAAGATTATTCACCTACAGCACATCCCTGAATAAGCGTCTGTAATGGCTGATCAAGAGGATGGTATAAGACAAAAGTTGTGAAGTTGGATGGCATGGAGAGCGTTCCTAAGGTATAATAGGTCACGCCGGCGCCCTTCCGACTCGGAGCGACAGTGACTGGTGCCTGCGCCACAGTACCAGAGTGTACTACTAGTAGATGTAATACATTGCTGTACGAATCCAAAGCGAGTATTATTTGACATGGTAGAGGAGAAGGAAGAGTGGGCGTAGATGGGCGCGCGACCCAGACTAATGATCGATGACTAATCGCTATGCTAAACTCCACGTCAGTCTAACTGTCAGCATTCCTTTCTCTTCAACTACCATGTTGTTCTCAGCCCTCGTCTCGGCTACTCTACTAGCTGGCGCCAGCGCCTCCAACGTCATTGACCTCGTTCCCGACAACTTTGACACTGTCGTCGGTCAGGGAAAGCCAGGTCTCGTTGAGTTGTGAGTGAACGCGTTTGAAGTAACCATGTCCTGCTTACCCTTGGCTAATTCCAGCTTTGCTCCATGGTGGTATGTCTATTTCTCTTCAAAATATGTTACTTGCTAAGGTCCTTCTAGTGGACACTGTAAAGTAAACCAATGACACAGAAACATTCTGGAAACGTGCTAATTGTCGTATAGAAACTCGCACCAGTGTACGAGGAGTTGGCGGACGCGTTCTCACATCGAAAGGACAAGGTTTTTGTCGCGAAAGTCGATGCTGATGGCGAGGGCAAGCCTTTAGGCCAGAAGTACGGCGTGACGGGATTCCCAAGTGCGTGCCAAAGCCACATTTTATTGTATTTGCTTAACGCTTCGTAGCACTTAAATGGTTCAACGGAGATGGCACTTATGAACCGTACGAGTCAGGACGAGACCTTGATGCTCTAGCTGCCTTGTATGTTTATGTCGACTTGGCGTCATGTTCATGCTCACGTAGATTTGCAGCATCACCCAAAAGACTTCAATCAAATCAAACATTAAACCGCCGCCACCACCATCGTACCCTATTCTCGACATTCACACCTTCGACGCCGTTGTCTTGGTTAGTCTTGTGACACATAGTTAATCAAAGCTAACAATGGCTGCAGGACCCTTCAAAGGATGTTCTTGTCTCGTTCACTGTACGACTTTTGGCGCGCTATCTAGTCTGTGGTCCTTATATTTCATTAGGCACCATGGTGTGGTCACTGCAAAAACATGAAGCCTGCGTATGAGAAGGGTACGTCTATCAAGACTTTGCTAACGCAGGTTCTAATTTAATCTAGTTGCCGCTGCATTCGCGCCTGAAAGCAACGTACGCTACGATGCCAATTTCGTGAAGCCCATCACTAATGATTTACACAGTGTATCATTGCCAACGTCGACGCCGATGACAAGAAGAACTCTGACCTCGCCCAAAAGTATGGCGTGAGCAGTTTCCCTACACTCAAGTTCTTCCCCAAGGACAATAAGGATGGTGTTGACTATGAGGGCGGTCGTTCTGAAGTGGACTTTGTCAACTTCTTGAACGAGAAGTGTGGTACCCATCGTGCTGTTGGTGGAGGTTTAACGGACCAGGTATGTGTTTGGCGTTCTCTTACTGGTGTACAAATTCACGATTATTCGTAAAGGCCGGGCGCCTCGGCGACTTCGACGCGCTAGCAAGCAAACTCTTAGTGGCTGCTGAAGATGCCAAGGATGCCATCGTCGAAGAAGCTCGCGCGCTTCTCGCTGCTGCCAATGTGACGCCTTCTGCTCAATATTACCTGAGGGTGATGGAGAAGCAAATACAAGGGGCCGGAGGATACATTGAGAAGGAATTGAACCGGTAAGTCAATCACCTGTGCCGTGTGTTCATTCCACTGACGGGATCAATTACACTTTCCTCCTTCCTTTCGATAATCAATCCATCACTACTACTTTCACAACAGTTTGGAATTGATCTTGAAGAAACGCAACCTTGCTCCTGCGAAGCTTGACGAGATCAAGATCAAGTCAAACATCTTGAAGGCGTTTGGAGAGGCGCCTAAAGAAGAGGAAGAGGATTCGGAGAAGATTGGCCGGGCAGAGTCTGAGCTATAGGTACTCACGATGGGGACTCCTTGTACTATTATTTATGCCCTAACCGTTGCTTTCCGTCGTCCAACGTCCTCTAACTATATATTAACACCTGAAGATTGCCGGGGTATTGGCGCGCGTCTAGACGGACGGACGTCTTGACCGTACGTCTTTCCGCAGACGTCCTAATTTCATTCATTCAACAAGGCACCGCAGATCCTAGCCGCCTCGTGTCCGGCTTGTGACGAAATCGATCGTGTATTTAACGAGGCGTTTCTTCTTTGCTTTCTTCCTTTCAATTCTTCCCGTTCCATTCTACCTTGACTTTGCACCTGTTCAGCAGTGTTGATAGACGTTTAGTCAGTCTGTCACCTTGCATCTTCAAATTCAAATTCTATCGGAACTTTCTGTACGAAACCATCCGGTGGGCCTTTCAGTTGCTGTCCCCTCTGCAGATTTCGTCTTGACGGATCTGCAGCTTTCAATTCTTTGACGTCCATTTTACGCCACATTGCGATCGACCGTATGGCTGACGATCAGGCGTCTATAATCAGCGCAGTCAACAGCGAACCCACGACAAAGAAGTCGCTGAAAGTCTATCGCTTCCGCCACAGCCAAAAACACACTGGCTGGAAACATGTCAAAGTTGACGACACTAAGAAAGAGTGGGCTGGCCACCATACCAAGCCTTCCGATAGCATCAAGCTCGTCACCTGGAATCTCGACTACGAAGCCCGATGCCCGCAGAGCGCATCCGCAAGGCGCTCGAGCTGCTGCAGTTTACCATTTTCGAGTGTCAAGAGGATTCCCCGGGTCCGTGCGTTATCCACCTGCAGGAGATCAACCGCCAGGGCTTCGACGCGCTGCGCGAGCACGAGTGGATCCGGAACCACTTTGGCATCACGCCGCGTGGGCCGGAGAAGTGGCCGGGGCCGCATCAAGTGTACGGGAACGTCACGCTCATCGAGAAGAGCATCCCCATCTACGGCGTGGCGATATACAACTTTGGGCCGTCGACGCAGGAGCGGACGGCTATCCAGCTGGACGTACGGCTCCGGGGCCTCACGCTGCGTCTCATCAATACTCATCTAGAGTCGATGAGCGGGCCGCAGCATAAATGGGAGCGTATGAGGTATCTACTAGGCCTCCGTGATTCGCTTCCGCATTTGCTCAAGATGTGCTTTCAATAGGCAGCTAAAAGAATGCGAGAAGATGGTGAAGAAGGTGAACCACGGGGGGCTCATCGCGGGGGACGTGAACGCGATCGACGCTGATTTCGATGATAACGTGCGCGCGCTGGGGCTGCGGGATGCCGCGCTGGAGACGGGGGAGCTTGGGCATACGTGGGGAGATCAGAGCCCGCCGCATGCGGACATTTGGCCGCGAGGGCGCCTGGATCGGCTGCTGTATCACTCCGGGGCCCAGAGCTTCAAGGTGAGGAACATTGACACTATCGGGGTGGGCTTGAGATACGAGAACGTGTGGGTGAGCGACCATTTCGGGCTTGTAGCGGATATCATGCACACTCGACCTGAAAGTCGACGTTGAATATTGGGCTTGGGCTTTGGGGTCTGTGATTGATAGAAATCGCTTTGATTCATAGCTCTCTTTGTTATGTACTTGTTTCGTTGTATTGTCCATGTTTGTGTGTACTACCGACATTATACTACTACGACACGATTGTTTGCAGCTTCAGGAAATCGGGGGTGCCCAATCCCGTAACCTGTAACGGAAGTATCAGCTCACGGCCAACTATTAAAAGCTCGCCACATACCGGATCCCATCCTGCCAGAGCGGAGAAGCCTATGCGTAGAAGCACCAAGTCAGGATATATGGGTATGGGCAGTGGAAATAGACGAACCATTCGTTCCACAGCCAGGGTTTGTGCCAGATGTAATGTCGTTGAATCCCTGAGGGTTGGCGTAGATGAGAGGGTTCAAGAAACCCAAAGAACTCTGGCCATTCGCCAAACGGAAGTCATTGAGTAGCGAGATGACCCCAGCGACCGTCTAGGCCGCCATCAGCCTTATGTTAATGTGAAGATCGAAACGAAACGCACAGGCGAGCTCGCACTCGTCCCTCCGACCGATATAGTACGACCCCCAAGAATAACACGGAAATTCAGCCCTTGAGCCGCAACGTCTGGATATGCGCGTCCAGCCGGACTATTATTATTGCAATTCCTCTCATTTCCACCGAAGAAGAACAAGCTCACAGACCACTCACTTGAACAAACCCGCAAACTGCCTCCCAATCCGCGCCGTGTAATTGGCGACGGCTGCTGCCTGGTACGACGGGGTCGCGAACATGCGGGAGAAGCCCCCTCCGGAGAAGCTCACAGCAGTCTCCGGGTTGATGTTGATCGTGCCACCCACAGCGGTGACGAACGGACAGCTTTAGGGAGCGATGAGATGCGGGTAGGGATATCCCGTTAACAGACTTACCTTGCGGGGAATGCGGGCTGGAAGAGTACGGTATTGGTACCGTCATTCGTCAGGCAATCTCCTCCGCCGACGCTGAATGAAGTTGGAGGTGAATTTGTTTTGTTGGTCCAAGGGAAAGTAAGCGTACCCGAAATCCCCACTAGAGAAGAGCACGGAGCTTCCCCGAGCGCCAAGCTGCGCGAAGAGGTTGCATACGCTCGTAGCGTAATCGCTGGGAACCTGTCATTCGTGCAAAGTAAGTTCTCGCGAGTAACATTAATTGAAGGATGGCAGACAGTTTGTTCATCGTCCCCGTACGATGTGGTAAACGTCTGCGGGACTGTGCTCTGCGCCATGATAAAGTTCAGCCAGTCGAGGTAGGGCTCATTGGTGTTGGTCGGGGTCTGGCTGTCCGGGATGAAGGGCGGAGAGCCTCCGGTACTTTCCCGGTCATTAGTGAAGGAGGCAGCAATATGAATTGAGATGGATAAACCTGTAGTAAATGTTGGGGGTGGGAAACGACATGCCTTCCGTGTATTGGATGTCTAGGTTAGCCTAGGCGAGGTGCACCGGTCATGCTCGGCCTCTGAGTAGAAGCAAGAACACCTACTTCAACACCGGGATCGGTTTGATCGTCACCGCCATTAGCCACAAGAACAGTAGTAAAGTTCGTTCCGACGGCCGCTGGAAGAAATGTCCTAAAGAAAGTCTACCCGCGAAGCTTTCCTTAGCTACAATTCGGCAATCAGCGGGTGACAGGCTGCCCACCTGAAGATCCGCTCGGTTGGCAAACTCGTCCAGATATCCGGCCACGCCCAGCGTATTCCTATTGGTAGCCTGTGGCGTGTAATTCACAGCTACATGGGAAACCTTTCGTCAACCAACATGAGCCGGAGTACCCATTTAGATGACACAGACTATTGTAGAGTATCTTGAGGCACGAAGGCGTTATGGCGGTAGCACAACTCGCGGGCGGAACGGCCAAGGGATCGAGAAAGTCGTTCAAATCGATCGGGTCTTCCTCGCCAGCGTCGACGAAACCTTGGATGAAGTTGGTCGCCTTCATGCTGCGCATGGTCCCAAAGTACGTTGTCGGCGCAACGAGATCGACGTGTGCGTGGAGATGGCGGGGTAGCGAGTAGCTGAGGGTCCGGACGACGTAAGATGACGAGGCGGTGTGGCGGTAGACTTCGTATTTCGCGCCGAGCATCGCCTCGGCTTGCGCGACTGTGACGGGGAACGTAAGCCACTCTCCAGCACTGGAGCGGAATGTTGCATCGTCCGCGTTGATGTTGTGGTGCAGCAACCAGGACTCGACGAATTCCACCGAGTCTGGGTGAGGAGCTACGAGCGCGTCTGTTTCCTCCTTTGAGAGGTGGTTTCCGTAACTGAAGGTGAGGGGTTTTAAGATGAATGGTGGTGTTGATTGACGTGAAATGAGTAACCTTGCGTGGCTTGGGTCACTGATTTCGTATAACAGGGAGATGAGCTGGTCGATCTTGTCTTGTTTGAGACCGATGCGCATGTCGAAGACGTGATCAGGGCTCGGCGTCGAGTGGTGCTCCCATCCTGGGGGAATCTCCGCCCAGGCGTGTTTCTCCACAAAGTCGTCCCAGCGGGGCGCCAGAGGGGTGGAGAGGACGAGGCTGGGGAACAAGAGGCTCGAGAGCAAGACAGAAGAGGTCCAGAACATGGCGGTGCCTCAGTCTAAAGAAGAAGTATTCGATTGTTTTTATACTCGGACAGGAGGAAGCGGCTTGCGAAAGTTCATCTGTCGAAAAGGTGCTACATGACCTAGGGAGACGTGTGGATGCGACTCGCGCCTATACATACACCATATGGCTGAGGGTGAGAGAAAGCCACGCTCGAGAGAAGCGATAAGAATGGAGAGACCGTGTGGACTTGTCAGGCTATCCTTGAGCCTTGAGTTGAACAATAAAAATTTAATAAAAGCTGACAACAAGATCGACTGGAAATGTTGGCCGAGGCAATCGCCATCTGATTTCATTTCGGAAGCAAAGCTCAGAAAACAGCAAAGTAGCTCAGAGGGATGACAGTTTGAATGAAAGACAAGACATCGGTGGGCAGAGGCGGCCAAAGCGGCGCGGGGATGGTCCCAGAACGCGCCTTGAACAAATATTGTTGACAAGAATGACGGCAGAGGCTGTCCATTTGAATTTCCAAGGACGGGTCACGTAATGAGCGTGACAGGCTCACTCACTCTTTCGGTCTCTTTTTTCTGTTGAAATGCTGCAGGCTTGAGCAGAACGTGTTTCCCTTGTTCGCCGCCGTCATCCTCGAGTTTCCCTCTAGCGCCACTCGTTAACCCTCTTTCCTTCCCCAGTCATGGCTGCCCTGTCGCCCCGCAAGTTTCGCACTGATTTTTCCGACTTTCTACGCGGAGGACATCAACAGGGCCAGTCGATACGGAACGATGCGCCCCCGTCGTTGGCGTCGGCGTTGTCTACAGAGTCGTTGCACGTTCCCGAGACCCCTGGAAAGAGCAAGAGTCGTCTGCCGTTTCTTGGCCGGTCCAGGAAAAAGTCATCACAGGTCTCTGATATTGATGAGTCTGACGTGCCTCCCATACCATCCCAGGATGAACGGTGAGTTGCCTGACTGGTGTCTGAGTTATGTACTGACTGTACGGTATCTAGTCTGTCTGTAGCCTCTGCTACGGAGAGCGAAGCTAGTAGCCAGGCTAGCCCGTCATTTCTATCACGGCTGACGCAGCGGCCAAAAGCGTCGCGCAAGACGTCGCGGAACACGCTTGTGAACGGATACACGTCGGACTCCCTGGTACCGCCGTCAAGCGGGAACCCGCAGTCATTCGAGTCGACACACGCGAGCCGTTCCACTACCCCGCGTCCGAAGCAACCAACAATCACCGTGTTGCTGTCGCCAGACAATATGTCGGACTATCATGACCTGTTTACGCAACCGCAGAAGAGATCCCATCTGATTTAAACCACTCTTCTGGTCGCGCCCCCGCGTCTTTGCCGAGATCCATTTCCGAGTATCCTCCGTTGCCATCGTCGCCTCTTGACGACTCTGGAAAACGCTGGTCATGGAAGTCCAATCTCGACGCCGCAAGTAAATCCATGTCTACCCTCCCAGATACGCGTACTCCCCTCAAGGAGAAGCGAAAAACTGTTGGCTCGCTGCCATATGAACATCGTTCCTCGCCTTCCTTCAGTAAATCTGGTATTCTACCATCACCGCACCATCCCCCCACTGTCCCTCTACCTGCTACTCCTTCCGTAACACCACCACTCACGCCGTTACCGGCTGTCCCTGTACCTCCGGATCCACCAACTATAACGAAACGTACCAGGCCCAGAGCCCATACACTATCTTCTGTTTCTTCACGCTCGTCTCCCTCTCTACCGGACCCACCCCCTCGCACAAAGTCCATACATTCCGAAAAATCTCCCGGGAAAGACGAAGCGTTGGATATCGACGCTGCTTCCCCAGAGGTGTTACGACGGACTCTTCGTGTGAGAAATCAGCAGTTAGATGACCTTACGGCCTCTATGATTCGAGCGTCACAGGCCCACCAGGCTGAAAAGCATGCGCTTGAGAAAAAGATTGCTGCTTTGGAAAGGGAAACTGCGAGACGGGAGAAGGAGATCCAGGGACTCGTGTGGTTGGTAAACAATGGCAAGTCCGCGAATGGTACCATCAACGCAGCATCCAAACCTACACCTACCATAGACGTGAGTAGAGTTGACTCAATCTCTACTCCGTCCTCCTCCTCGTCCATCAAATCACCTGTTCTGCGCCGTATTCACTCGGATTACGACGAAGAGTCAGCTGCTTCTTCCGGTGGAGAGTCCGTTGCCTCCACCCAAACAACCCGAGCCAAACGATCCAGTCGAATGGCTGTCAAGACTGATGTCCGCAGGCGTTCCTCTCTGCGCCACAGTCCCGTACCCCACGGGCCCGATTTGCCGCTTCCAGAAGTTCCAAGACTCGAGAAAAAATCGTCAGTTTCGTCGCTCGCTTCCTCTGCTGCGTCCTCCCAATCCTCTCTGTTGTTACACAACAATCCTTCGACATCGACGCTCTCTGCGATACCCGAAGGACCCCCTCCCGTTCCGAAGATACCCTCTTCGTCTCCCAAGCCTCATTCGTCTTCGTTGCGCGATCCGGCTATCCTAGCAGCTATCAACGCGCGACGTGACAAGGAACACAAGATGAAGGCGTCCTCTCTGAAGACTCCCCCGAAGGCAACGCCTGCGCCGACGCCGGCCGCTGCGTATGCGGCAAATTTGAAGAAAGGGCTGCCGCCCACAATTGACTCGATGATACATGGTGCGCTGCAGAAGCTAGATAGCGCTGAACATACTATATCACGTACGTCTCGTTCACTTTTTTCGCGCGAGCTGACGACTGATGCGATGTTCCGCAGTGGATTTTTATGGCATGTTGTAACATGTACACTACCTCCAGGCAAAGAACTACCCCGGAAGACTGCAACATTAGAGCATCTAATTATTCACTATCATTATTGCCGTTCTGTCATTCGCTAGTTCGTTTAGTGCTTCATATAGCTATTTTACTGTTAATCTAAACGTGTTGTACCTCAGATGTGATGTGAGCTGAGCAAGGACTGAGCGAGTTCCCCGGGCTCTCAGCACTAACCTCAGATCTCTCAGGTCGTAGGCGGCTGCGACGGGATGCAAGCATTGCGCCACACTACGTAATGAGTCACCTAGCAACTCTTTGATCTACTAAACCACCACCTGTGGCGACAAATTACACAAGGTTTGCCGTCTAATATTAAATATACCATTTCTCTAGGGCTGATGAGTTTTTTTTTTCAGTGACCATATGTGTCGTGTCGCAGAGATAGTGCTGCTGTGATGTGAGCTGAGCAGGGAAGTACTGATCCCAATGCTACTATTGCCTCCTTCCTAAAGTCATCCTGCTGCCGCCTGCGCCGCACCAGCAGTTTGTATGACTCGGCCATTTCACTATATATGTCAGGCAGCCCAGGGTTTTGGTAGTTACAGTCCTCCCTTCCCTTTGATGCTCAAGCAAGGTGCTTCACAATCTGCAGTCTCAACCTCCTCACTTCCAACATCTATTTCCGACATCATGATCTCTGCACTCACCTCTGACCTCCTTGAGGCATTTTCCCTCTGTGTTGAGGATTCGGAGTTGATGCTCATTGGGCGCGACTGGAGATTTCCTTCGGTAGTTACAAGTAGTACCTTGTTGCCCGTTCATTCTTTAATAAATCGTGTTTACTTTGAAATACACCTGCTTTCACTCTTTTTCTGTGACTGTCGCAGCTACCCTCTTGAGACTTCGTTGCTGTTATCACCAAGGACGACAAGTCCGCTGGGCGACGTTTCAGACGCATATGTCACCTTTTAATAGCAGCTGTGGGGAGGTCAACTCGTGGAAGGTTAAAACAAGCTCAATAGAGTGTTTTTGCAGCCAGTAGCAAAGTGATTTCAAAATGACTTTCTTTGAACCAAACCGTCCGAGTTTGTGCCAACTTCGAGCAAATGTATGCCATCAATGGACCCGTGCGAGGAGTGTGAGGAAGGAGCACAGTTGCTAGCGCGCATCTAGCTTTCTACCGCCAGCGTAAATGACACTCAAGTTTGTCGGCGTCTCGCAAGTCCACGGACACTGTCGGCGGCTGCTGGTGTCACTGCACGTCGGTTGAGCGCGCGCCTGCCGCGTCGGACCTAGGTTTGTGCGAACTTGCGCGAAAAAGTTCCTTTCCAACCAAATCTTCGAACTAAAATCTATTTGAAATCAGTTCGCTACCAGCTGCAAAACACTCTAATACGAACACGACAGTCCTGGTGTATACGATCTTGCGCGCTTGCGGGGCCCGCTGCGCGACTACTGTGCGGCCAAACTAAGAACGCCTCGACTTGCAAGTCGAGGCAAGGCAAGTCTTAGTTTCTCTGCGAGGACCGGATACGCCGCCTCAGTGATCAATTCCGCCGTGTGCCGGTCGTTCCTCTCGAAGTGAATGCTCCGAACACTGCTAAACGTTGTATGCGCTAGACTGGCGTCAAGCGAATCCCACGCTGCCTCAAGAGTAGTGATATCTGGGAGATCCGTAAACGCCAACGTAAGCTCCGTGAAATGTATCGTCGCGTCCGAGACGGAGAGTGCGCGAAATGTGTAAGACCACCACTCGATAAACTTGCGTGTCTTAGTGAGGTCTTTGGCCTTGACGCTCAGGTGCACGTGTCGAAATTGCAGACCACCAAGCGGGAGTGGTGTATGCGTCTTCTTCAGGTAGGCCCGTATAGTCTTCGGTGAAGACTTGAGCGACGGTTAGATCTAAGTGTCCAATTCGGGGATGCTTGAGGTGTTGGGCTACTTCGGTGGGGTGCTCCACTCAGCCCGGGGGCTAACTCATCACACGGGTGCGGATCTGCATCCACCTCACTCGACGTGGCACGGGGAGGAAACTCGCTTGCTGTAAAGGCGCGTTAGAAGGAGTAAACACAAGAGGACGGAAAGAACCCTTACCGTTCAGTGGCTAAGGACGGCAAGTGTACAAAAAAAAAATAACTGTAGCTAATTGTATGGTACTAGGTCCTATATCCTTGGTGAACTCGCGAAAGGCAAGGTCGGGTAGTGAATAGAGATATTCTTCTGGAAGGAGAAATTCAACATTGGCTGAATCAGGTCAAGAAACATTTCCTCGCCAAAGCGCAAGACGTCCCCATGCTTTTAAGACGTCGTCCCATTCATGTAAGCATTCGAGTCATTGAGACTCTCGACCTTCCCAAATCGTGCCGTCCGAGGCAAAGTCGCGTCCAGCGTGCTCGTACACATTCCCGAGGGCGTAATTAGCTTTTGAATCCCAAGGAACCTAGTCCTCAAAGTCACTCGGAGGCGATTCGGCGGGGGGTATATTGTCTATAAAAGGGAAAGTCAACATATGAAAGTTGAGGTTGACAAGAAAACCTACCGCTACACATAGACTCCATGTCTAATATTCTCGTGGAGGGCACGACGCCCGAATCCAACACTCATCGTCAGCACGAAAACAGCGAGTCCTGTATCCTTGGTGGTAGTCGCGCAAGGCAAATTGAGAACAGTGTACCTAATACAAGTCATTGTCGTGTTGGTCTACAGGCGACAAACCGTCAGTTCAGATTTTGCTACGCAAGACGGCGGTGTACCTTTGTATACCCGTCTGTTTCAACGCCGTTCATGGCACCTAGTCTCGTCTGAGAGAAGATCCAATACTCGCACCCGACTCAGAGTCAGGTCATTCAGCACCGGCACAAAGCCAGGCTTCACCACAAGTTGGCATGTCAACGAACACAGAACATTGACTGGTACTGAGTTCGCATTAAAAGTACAAGTCTATGAAGCCAAAGTCAGCCGAGATTCGACAGAGGACGCAGTCAGACATACCCTTATCGTGGTTCAAGTCCAACGTGAGCTCGACCTAGGTGTAGGTTCCGCCATTCGCGTCGTCCATAGATGGCGCGAATCAGTCGGCGCGAAGCCAAACTGGTGTTCACCGGCACGAAGCCAAATGATCCAAGATCCCTTCGAGTCGACAAGAAAAGTGTCGCTTAACAGACGGGAACAGGCCACGTTGACAGTACACTAGTAAGATATCAGGACAAGAAAGAGGATAATGAGCTAGCTTACCTGTAGTGTTATATAGCCTTTCAGTGTCGTGTGGCCTAGGGGCAACAAAATGAGTAAGTTCGAAGTGTAGGGAGTTAACTGCAGCTTACCTTGGAGCTTTGGTCGTCTTCGAGGCTGTTCCTAGCGCTAAGGCAGGTCTGAGGTCAAAACTGTAGTCGAATCCGAATGAAAAGTATGGAGTCCAGTCGGGTCAGAGTCGCGATAACAGAGGATGCGATTAGAATGCCGTCAGACACAGCACCTGTGTCAATGTTGAGCACAATTCCAATGGAATAGTAAGAGCAGCGCGACGTACCGTAAAGGTGCAGGACTGCCTAAAAGAACAAGAGGTAAGTACGGCGTTCATGAGAAGGACTTGAACGCACCAAGCTAACCCATCTAGGATCACAACCCGTCGTCGAAGAGTAGAAATACGGCGTCGAGAAACCCGCCAGCAACGTTAAAGTCGGCAGTGCGTGTCCATGGGAAAGCGGAGCGCTGCGAACAGCGTCAACGAGGTTGGACTGACCAGAGCATGGAAAGGCGAGTAGAAGACGACGTCGAGGGCGGGAGGCTGAGGGCGGCAGCAAGTCAGCGATGTGAGATGGTGGTGGGAGGAAGAGACCGACCTGTGAGA
This sequence comes from Hymenopellis radicata, assembly GCA_015501595.1. Taxonomy (NCBI): domain Eukaryota; kingdom Fungi; phylum Basidiomycota; class Agaricomycetes; order Agaricales; family Physalacriaceae; genus Hymenopellis; species Hymenopellis radicata. The sequence continues at coordinate 16,913 of JADNRX010000058.1, read as the reverse complement.
ACACCAAAGCCTGTAAGGAGCGTTAGAGAGCACGCTGAGGAATGTACCCGAGGAACGACGTACCAGAACGTTGAAGCTCCGTGAGATACGAGGACGAAGGCGGGTATCTGGAGATGACAATGAGCAAAGGAGGTGAGATGATGGTGGTGGGAAGGGACCCACGTCGTGACAATCAATACTAAGTGCCGGTCACGCTTTTAGACGCGTCGGGCTGGCGATGGCGAGGATGTCGGTAACGACGACGAGAGCACCACAGCAGCGAGTGAAAAGGAGTCAGAGGACTGAATGGGATGAGTAGTTGAAGGTGAGAGAGTAGGAGAGACGAAGAGGGAAAGGAAGCGAGTGCTGATGGATTTGGTGAAATCCGGTCGCCTTTTATTGCGTTTCCCGTAGTAAAGGCCCCAGTTAAAACGTAAATAGACTCGAGTAATCGGACGCCGTGATCCTGGAACATTGGTTGAGGCGGGAACTTCGGAACTTGTTGGCGGATTATTCGGACGCCACGGGAACCCGTTTCCAACGTCCTACGCGAATTAACCTCCCTGAACGCGTAACAGCAGCGTAAATATTTCACCTTCAAGCATGACCTTTGAGCCATAAAAGTTGTTGAACCCACTTCAACTCAGAGAACCAAAACCAACAATAGTTGTGTCCTGCTCGTGAATACAGTGTACCAAGTAGCCCATCGCATTCGTACGAATCTTCCAGCTTCCAAACAGGTGGAGCGGTTTCAAGGAGACAACCCTGACTTCTGATGGGGAATCACAATGAGCCGTTTGAAAAACGGAGAAGTTGAAAACGTACAGATCTCAATTTCGAGGCGGAGATGCGCACCGCTTCGCGTTGCGCTCTCCTCCGTTCTGGGTGCGAAAACAGGTCTCCGCTTACGTTCTGATCAACTGACACAGGGTCAGCATGAAATTGGAGCGACTGAACGGCGGAAAAGGTACGAACCTTTACTGTGCCACATTCAATTCAGGATTATTGCCGTGTAATCGTGATTTACGGCCAATACGGCACCGGTAATACGTCTATACAGAGTATATACAGGTTCAGTAGTCGCTAGATCGGGCCAGTTTGGGCGGAAAACGCGAGTTCGCCAAAAGTGTCGGAGGGATGGAGGAGGAGGACGATGTCCCACGTCATTTCCCCGCGTCCGAGAGGTCAAGATAAGATTGTTGATTCCCCAGACGCGTCACAGGGTCCAGAAAATCCTCGTGCTATCGATATGCAGGGTCCAGTACGCCTCGCTGAGGCGCAGACGCGAAAAGTCGGGGTAAAGGCGCGTCCAGTCCTCCAAGCACCGTCGGAATTCGTATTACGTAAGCTGTAAAGCAGCATCCAGGTAAATTTAGGTATCCGAGAGTCGCCAGAGAGTGGGAGAGGGAGGAAACACGTAGGTGTAAGCACCTCAAGATCGGCGTGGTCGTGGTACGAGTTCAAGTTTACCCGATCACTTGGGGCTACTTGATCTAGATCTCACCCTTCAAACACAATATTTCCCGCTCGATTCCGGGTCAGTAGGACGTCTAGAACGACGACCCAGCTGAGTATACCCGCTGGACGAGCGGAGGAAATATTCCATGTTGAACACGGGATATCCACCTTGGCGACACCACGAACATCACGCTAAGGGTTCATAGCACCGATCCTACGGCTTCTGGACTCCCCTGACTCGAAGTTTTCGAGAAGCTAGGAATCGAGGTTTCGGGAGCATTGACTTTCGCATTAACGTTGACAAGTGGTGTATTGGTTAGTCCGTCTATTTCTCCGACTTTGGGTGTTTATCATGTTTATGTAGGATATCGTACTGTACTTTACATAGTATTTTGGGACTATCTAGGCTTTTCTACGAGATGTTCTTTTAGGTATGTAGATCTGACGGTCATGCAAGGTAACACTTTTGAAGTGTCTCATTGACATTGGGTTATTTTCGGGCAAGAGAATTTAAACAAGTTCATTAGATTTTCGAGCAGGCTACGACTGAATGACGCTGTCTACACGAATAACCTATTATTCTGCGCTACATGTATGCGGCTACGACGTCGAATAGTCCCAAATTCACTCCAGCCGTCAAACTTCTCCTCCAGAGCGAAACCCAGAATCTGGAGAATAAACACCCATATCCGCAAGAACTAGCGAGTCTAGACGGTGATGAAGTCTCCGTAGATGCGATCTGTACAACGAATCAGCTCCGAAAGTGATCGAACAAATTCACGGCACGTACCTCGCGTCTCCAAAATTGCAGACGTGATCCAGGCTTCGAAGGCCCTAGAAACTAATAGCGACATGCTCCACCAGTTCGCCGTCCTTTCGTTGTCTTAATCCGTAGTCTTTTCGGTGTCGCATTCGAGATCTTGAAAGCGTGGCGTCAATATCGTTCGTTACGCGTTCCAGCAGTGAGAAGCAGCGCGAGCGCAGCGGCGGAAGCGCCGCTGCTCACTGCTGTTATGCTAGCCCTGAACTCACTAGTTTAGCGCGGAACTTCAGGGAAATTAATCAAACTCACCAAGTCGAGTTCGCCGTCCGTATGACCAAATTGGTTAATAAAGCCGAAAGTCCCAAGATCCAGATCGCCATCAACGGGTGCAGTTTATCCGCGAATCCTTGGAGTGGCGGAGGTCGGTCCAGTTCGGGCGGGAATGTCCAGCGAGAACAGAAAAACAAACCATTTCATCATAAATCCACAGCCGGTGCTGCGATGAGCGCAGACGGCGCTGGAGAATCGTCCAATCATGCTCACAAACTCGAAGTCTTGATGTTAAACCTGTCGCGCGCGAGATGAATAAGTGGGAATGATCCTGGAGGCCGCGAAGCGGCCGACCTGACTCCTGAAACCTAGTCAGGTTCAGGAGAGATCGAATCTGAAGCATAAACGTACCGAATTTGATGGGAAAGTCAACTAAATTCTTCGGAAATTACGGTCAGAAAGACTCTCGAAAATGAACATGAAATACTCACTTTCCTCCCAGGAAAAAAGCCGGGCCGGCGAGGCCACCATGCGCGGGAGAGACTCAGAAATTCGTCCCCAAAAGGCAGAAGCCTCGAAGCGGGACGTTCAGAATCGTGGCGGACTCGGAGTCGCGGGAGGCGGCGCAGCCGCCTCCTCGGTTCCCAAGCGAGTCAAGTCCGAAGAAGAAAACGATAGCCGAGGTAAGAGCGGAATTCCGTGTTGAAATCGAGTTGAAACCGATGGAATTTGATGAGAAATAGAAATGAAATTGAAGTCAGAAATACGCACTTTTGTCCGAACTGACAAGCCCGTCCGGCGAGGACAGTCGGCGCTTCCCAGAGATCAATATCTCGTGTTACAGGGTCGACTCCGAAGTTTCTGGGTGGCGTCTTGAGGCCGCTGCGAACCTGTCGCCGTTGTTGAGTTCAATCCTACATGAATGAAATCACATTTCAAGAACGTACGAGATGTACTCACCTACCGCAGCATTTTACACCATTCTGAGTTAAAATGGGTGAGAAATTGCTGTTCAAAAAGGTCCAGAACAACGCACTTTTTCCAGCATCCAAAAGCCTGCCCGGCGAGGGCATCCACGCGGTCAAAGTCTTCGCAGATTCGTAATGGCATTTCTGAGTTTGTAGAACGTCTCAGAGGGTCGAGTTTGTCGTCTTCCAAGTCGCAGACGCGTCGAAACTGAAATCCAAGTCAGAGCTCATCGTAGTTCAAGTCGAAGACACAACTTCCACTTTGGGCTTGGTCGTGATCGACGTTCTCCTCAACGTCGAACCACCATGTCTTTTTGGACGCTGAGCTCTACGTCCCCCGAGCCTCCGCGACACTATCTTATATCGACTTGCTGGACCTATTGGACATCAAATTCTTAGGGAAACTCACCTGGGACGCGTTGGACTCGTTTGAAGCTGAAGACGACGGTTTTGAGCTTCAGTTCGAGAAATTACACTGCGACGCACCTCTGCCCTTTCTGTGCACAATACTAAGCTTAGAATCTCCCACTCTGGCGCCTTTGAACGCTATCTTCCTTCTGGACACGTTTCTGGACGACTACAGGAAATGGTGAGCTCGCAAAATGATTCTAGATCGTTTTTCTAGGCGTACCATTCCTCCCCAAGTTCATTCCTGGCTTCAAAATGACGTTGATACTCTGAGAATTAACTGGAGAGCTGTAGCGACGTGGCAGCGCCGTGACGGAGAGTAGGGAAGGATAGTGCTTGTGACACAAATCTGTGATTCTGCGGCGCGGTAAGAAAATTTTCCCTTCTCCCGATCATCAATCGCTGATACGTTTTCTCCAGCACCCTGACTGAATCCTTACGCCGTTTCTGTAGTATTTTTCAGTCAATCCTACCGCTCTTTTCGTTATATTAGCTGGTCTGCGGTTGTATTTCCGACTATCCAGCCACCGAGAACAAGCATACTGCTATGAATCTCTCCGTCACCGTCCCAAACTCCTCTGTGTTCCCCGAGTAAGCGAGGTACACGGAATGTGGCGCCCAATTCAACCCTGCCAACTTCGAATATTGCGCCGCGACGGAAACTTTCTTGGCTCGCTGGACGTCTACGTCCTCTTCGACGATGTGTATATGAATCACGAGCAGTAAAATTGCTCTCTCGAACCGTATCCTGAAAACCTCAAAATGTGCAAGATCTCGCTACCGTGACCGGCGCGATCTGTCCGTAATTTCTCTCTCGTTGATGCCATGGAGCCGTCTCGTAATTTGGGTCACCATGGACCCCGATCAACGAACGGAGGAAATTTAGCCGACGAGGTATATAACCTGTCCTCCTCCGTTCTTGTTTCCTCCTTCTTCCCACCATGTCGTCTTGCTGCCAGTGCTCCCTGTCGTTCTCCGCTCTCACCTCAACTCGTTCACGCCTTCGGCCTGGCGCTCTCGACCATCCCGAGTGATGCATCGCTCGACACTCTTCGCGGCGAGGAGGTGATGACTGCTTTGGGCAGGTCGTGAGATTTCTTGTGTAGGTCTTTCAACTGAGAAGCCCGCCGGCGAGGCGACGTCTGCCTGCAGTACCTCATCGCCTCGTATTGCTGCTTGTGGGGAGCCGGATATCTTGCTAGTGAGTCTTCAAATGTTTTGTGTGTATCTAATTCTTACCCAACCTTCAGCGATGGTTGGTCAGGACACCGAGGTCACCAAGCCGCGTCTGTCCAGTCGATTATGCCTTGATGTTCGGGTCGGATTGAATTGCCATCGTAAGTTGTTTGGATTGTGTTACTCGAAATCTGACCAAAGTTGTAGTGTTTCTCCCCGGAAATTTTGCCTGGCCGGCGAGGCCACCCTCTCCCAACATTGAGTTCCGGTCCTGATTTCGCCTCCCACTCTCGATTGTCACCTCTTGTTCGGTATCTAGAGACGATGAATCGACCGCCCGAGTCAGTTGCAATTATTCTTCGAGTTTCAATTCACTTTCTGACACTAAATTTCAGCATATTGAGGCCTGGCCAGCGAGGTCGTCACCGCCGTGTTGAGTTTGAACCCACTGGTCCTGACCAAAATCGACAGCTCGAATTTACGAGGTGGTGCGTACTGCCAAACCCGGCGCGTTGTATCCACTTGATACCGGCTCGCGCACTTCCAGTACAATCTAGGAAGTAGTAAGAAGCTGGTTCGACATCTGATGAGTGAGACGAACCTATAACGAGCGCTGCATCGATATCCAATTCACCATCATTTGTGCGGACTTTGACTTGTCGAAGATATCCTGGAGGACGAGGCCGCATCGTGTACTACCGCCGCCGTCTTTCTGGTTGAGCAGTGAATACGTGTTGATTTCCTGGGTGAGTTTCCTTCCTTTCTTCTTGTAATTTCGGTGCTGACTGAACAATGTCAGTTTGCTCTGCTGCCGATTGAAGTCTTGTGGGCGAGGTGATTTTCGTGTGATTCGAACTGGCATCGTCGGGAGTCGAACTTGGAGTCTTGAAGGCACTTGTGAGTCTTGAATTATACTTACATTTCTAGCAACCTCGCACTGAGTCCCACTGCTAGTCGGTGGGACTTGGTATTTTTTTTTAAACAAGTACGTGCCGGGTACGGCAGGGGAAACTATTGTCAAACCGACAACTGGTGGTTCCAGGCAGGCGAGAGAGAGTTCCCAGAGCGGGGCGGCTTAGTAAGCTAGAGTAGCTAGAAAACGAAATAGAGTCGATTTGCGAAAGTTGAGCGTGAACTGCCCAGGAACTGCCTAATTGGGGGGAACACTACTCGGGGCTACTCGTCTCTGCTCAGCACACCCACCCATGCGATACGGACACAGCAGGACACGGAAGGAGAGGCGCACAGAGGAGGAGGCGGAGGAAGAGACAGGAGGAGGCTGAAGAAGACAGGCACTGAAGAGGATGCTCCCAGGAAGACGTCCCATGGGAGACGCCCACGGAAGACGATCTCATGAAGACGACACCCCAAGGGAGATGCTCTGAGGGCCAGGAAGACGCGTCTCAGAGCCCACGAAGAGGATACGACGCGTTCACCACCCACTTCGCGCGGACATCAGCAGAGGCAGTCGAGTCATTGCACGTTCCCGAGACAGCAAGAGTCGTCAGGAAAAAGTCATCACAGGTCTCTGATATTGATGAGTCTGACGTGCCTCCCATACCATCCCAGGATGAACGGTGAGTTGCCTTACTGGTGTCTGGGTTATCTACTGACTGTACGGTATCTAGTCTGTCTGTAGCCTCTGCTACGGAGAGTGAAGCAAGTAGCCAGGCTAGCCCGTCCTTTCTATCACGGCTGACGCAGCGGCCAAAAACGTCGCGCAAGACGTCGCGGAACACGCTTGTGAACGGATACACGTCGGACTCGCTGGTGTCGCCGTCAAGCGGGCACCCGCCGTCATTCGAGTCGAGCCGTTCCACAACCCCGCGTCCGATGCAACCAACAATCACCGTGTTGCTGTCGCCAGACAATATGTCGGACTATCATGACCTGTTTACGCAACCGCAGAAGAGATTCCCATCTGATTTAAACCACTCTTCTGGTCGCGCCCCCGCGTCTTTGCCGAGATCCATTTCCGAGTATCCTCCGTTGCCATCGTCGCCTCTTGACGACTCAGGAAAACGCTGGTCATGGAAGTCTAATCTCGACGACGCAAGCAAATCCATGTCTACCCTCCCAGATACGCGTACTCCCCTCAAGGAGAAGCGAAAAACTGTTGGCTCGCTGCCATACCAACATGAACATCGTTCCTCGCCTTCCTTCAGTAAATCTGGTATTCTACCATCACCGCACCATCCCCCCACTGTCCCTCTACCTGCTACTCCTTCCGTAACACCACCACTCACGCCGTTACCGGCTGTCCCTGTACCTCCGGATCCACCAACTATAACGAAACGTACCAGGCCCAGAGCCCATACACTATCTTCTGTTTCTTCACGCTCGTCTCCCTCTCTACCGGACCCTCCCCCTCGCACAAAGTCTATACATTCCGAAAAATCTCCCGGGAAAGACGAAGCGTTGGATATCGACGCTGCTTCCCCAGAGGTCTTACGACGGACTCTTCGTGTGAGAAATCAGCAGTTAGATGACCTTACGGCGTCTATGATTCGAGCCTCACAGGCCCACCAGGCTGAAAAGCATGCGCTTGAGAAAAAGATTGCTGCTTTGGAAAGGGAAACTGCGAGACGGGAGAAGGAGATCCAGGGACTCGTGTGGTTGGTAAACAATGGCAAGTCCGCGAATGGTACCATCAACGCAGCATCCAAACCTACACCTACCATAGACGTGAGTAGAGTTGACTCAATCTCTACTCCGTCCTCCTCCTCGTCCATCAAATCACCTGTTCTGCGCCGTATTCACTCGGATTACGACGAAGAGTCAGCTGCTTCTTCCGGTGGAGAGTCCGTTGCCTCCACCCAAACAACCCGAGCCAAACGATCCAGTCGAATGGCTGTCAAGACTGATGTCCGCAGGCGTTCCTCCCTTCGCCACAGTCCCGTACCCCACGGGCCCGATTTGCCGCTTCCACAAGTTCCCAGCCTCGAGAAAAAAGCGTCAGTTTCGTCACTCGCTTCCTCGGCTGCGTCCTCGCAATCCTCTCTCCTGTTACACAACAATCCTTCGACATCGACGCTCTCTGCGATACCCGAAGGACCCCCTCCCGTTCCAAAGATACCCTCTTCGTCTCCCAAGCCTCATTCGTCTTCGTTGCGCGATCCGGCTATCCTCGCAGCTATCAACGCGCGACGTGACAAGGAACACAAGATGAAGGCGTCCTCTTTGAAGACTCCCCCGAAGGCAACGCCTGCACCGACGCCGGCCGCTGCGTATGCGGCAAATTTGAAGAAAGGGCTGCCGCCCACAATTGACTCGATGATACATGGTGAGCCTAGATAGCGCTGAACATACTATATCACGTACGTCCCGTTCACTCATTTTCGCGAGTTCACGACTGATGCGATGTTATGCAGTGGATTTTTATGGCATGTTGTAACATGTACACTACCTCCAGGCAAAGAACTACCCCGGAAGACTGCAACATTAGAGCATCTAATTATTCACTATCATTATTGCCGTTCTGTCATTCGCTAGTTCGTTTAGTGCTTCATATAGCTATTTTACTGTTAATCTAAACGTGTTGTATCTCAGATATGATGTGAGCTGAGCAAGGACTGAGCGAGTTCCCCGGGCTCTCAGCACTAATCTCAGATCTATTAGGTCGTGGGCGGCTGCGACGGGATGCAAGCATTGCGCCACACTACGTAATGAGTCACCTAGCAACTCTTTGATCTACTAAACGGTGGACCACCTGTGGCGACAAATTACAAAAGGTTTGCCGTCTAATATACCATTTCTCTAGGGCTGATGAGTTTTTTTTTTCAGTGACCATATGTGTCGTGTCGACGGAGCACCCAGATAGTGCTGCTGTGATGTGAGCTGAGCAGGGAAGTACTGATCCCAATGCTACTATTGCCTCCTTCCTAAAGTCATCCTGCTGCCGCCTGCGCCGCACCAGGTATGACTCGGCCATTTCACTATACTTATGTCAGGCAGCCCAGGGTTTTGGTAGTTACAGTCCTCCCTTCCCTTTGATGCTCAACCAAGGTGCTTCACAAATCTGCAGTCTCAACCTCCTCACTTCCACCATCTATTTCCGACATCATGATCTCTGCACTCACCTCTGACCTCCGTGAGGCATTTTCCCTCTTTGTTGAGGATTCGGAGTTGATGCTCATTGGGCGCGACCGGAGATTTCCTTCGGTAAAGTTACAAGTAGTACCTTGTTGCCCGTTCATTCTTTAATAAATCGTGTTTACTTTGAATACACCTGCTTTCACTCTTTTTCTGTGACTGTCGCAGCTACCCTCTTGAGACTTCGTTGCTGTTATCACCAAGGACGACAAGTCCGCTGGGCGACGTTTCAGACGCATATGTCACCTTTTTAATAGCAGCTGTGGGGAGGTCAACTCGTGGAAGGTTAAAACAAGCTCAATAGAGTGTTTTTGCAGCCAGTAGCAAAGTGATTTCAAAATGACTTTCTTTGAAACCAAACCGTCCGAGTTTGTGCCAACTTCGAGCAAAATGTATGCCATCAATGGAACCCGTGCCGAGGAGTGTGAGGAAGGAGCACAGTTGCTAGCGCGCATCTTAGCTTTCTACCGCCAGCGTAAATGACACTCAAGTTTGTCGGCGTCTCGCAAGTCCACGGACACTGTCGGGCGGCTGCCTTGGGTGTCACTGCACGTCGGTTGAGCGCCGCGCCTGCCGCGTCGGACCTAGGTTTGTGCGAACTTTGCGCGAAAAAGTTCCTTTCCAACCAAATCTTCGAAACTAAAATCTATTTGAAATCAGTTCGCTACCAGCTGCAAAAACACTCTAATACGAACACGACAGTCCTGGTGTATACGATCTTGCGCGCTTGCGGGGCCCGCTGCGCGACTACTGTGCGGCCAAACTAAGAACGCCTCGACTTGCAAGTCGAGGCAAGGCAAGTCTTAGTTTCTCTGCGAGGACCGGATACGCCGCCTCAGTGATCAATTCCGCCGTGTGCCGGTCGTTCCTCTCGAAGTGAATGCTCCGAACACTGCTAAACGTTGTATGCGCTAGACTGGCGTCAAGCGAATCCCACGCTGCCTCAAGAGTAGTGATATCTGGGAGATCCGTAAACGCCAACGTAAGCTCCGTGAAATGTATCGTCGCGTCCGAGACGGAGAGTGCGCGAAATGTGTAAGACCACCACTCGATAAACTTGCGTGTCTTAGTGAGGTCTTTGGCCTTGACGCTCAGGTGCACGTGTCGAAATTGCAGACCACCAAGCGGGAGTGGTATGTCTTCTTCAGGTAGGCCCGTATAGTCTTCGGTGAAGACTTGAGCGACGGTTAGATCTAAGTGTCCAATTCGGGGATGCTTGAGGTGTTGGGCTACTTCGGTGGGGTGCTCCACTCAGCCCGGGGGCTAACTCATCACACGGGTGCGGATCTGCATCCACCTCACTCGGACGTGGCACGGGGAGGAAACTCGCTTGCTGTAAAGGCGCGTTAGAAGGAGTAAACACAAGAGGACGGAAAGAACCCTTACCGTTCAGTGGCTAAGGACGGCAAGTGTACAAAAAAAAAATAACTGTAGCTAATTGTATGGTACTAGGTCCTATATCCTTGGTGAACTCGCGAAAGGCAAGTCGGGTAGTGAATAGAGATATTCTTCTGGAAGGAGAAATTCAACATTGGCTGATCAGGTCAAGAAACATTTCCTCGCCAAAGCGCAAGACGTCCCCATGCTTTTAAGACGTCGTCCCATTCATGTAAGCATTCGAGTCATTGAGACTCTCGACCTTCCCAAATCGTGCCGTCCGAGGCAAAGTCGCGTCCAGCGTGCTCGTACACATTCCCGAGGGCGTAATTAGCTTTTGAATCCCAAGGAACCTAGTCCTCAAAGTCACTCGGAGGCGATTCGGCGGGGGGTATATTGTCTATAAAAGGGAAAGTCAACATATGAAAGTTGAGGTTGACAAGAAAACCTACCGCTACACATAGACTCCATGTCTAATATTCTCGTGGAGGGCACGACGCCCGATCCAACACTCATCGTCAGCACGAAACAGCGAGTCCTGTATCCTTGGTGGTAGTCGCGCAAGGCAAATTGAGAACAGTGTACCTAATACAAGTCATTGTCGTGTTGGGTCTACAGGCGACAAACCGTCAGTTCAGATTTTGCTACGCAAGACGGCGGTGTACCTTTGTATACCCGTCTGTTTCAACGCCGTTCATGGCACCTAGTCTCGTCTGAGAGAAGATCCAATACTCGCACCCGACTCAGAGTCAGGTCATTCAGCACCGGCACAAAGCCAGGCTTCACCACAAGTTGGCATGTCAACGAACACAGAACATTGACTGGTACTGAGTTCGCATTAAAAGTACAAGTCTATGAAGCCAAAGTCAGCCGAGATTCGACAGAGACGCAGTCAGACATACCCTTATCGTGGTTCAAGTCCAACGTGAGCTCGACCTAGGTGTAGGTTCCGCCATTCGCGTCGTCCATAGATGGCGCGAATCAGTCGGCGCGAAGCCAAACTGGTGTTCACCGGCACGAAGCCAAATGATCCAAGATCCCTTCGAGTCGACAAGAAAAGTGTCGCTTAACAGACGGGAACAGGCCACGTTGACAGTACACTAGTAGATATCAGGACAAGAAAGAGGATAATGAGCTAGCTTACCTGTAGTGTTATATAGCCTTTCAGTGTCGTGTGGCCTAGGGGCAACAAAATGAGTAAGTTCGAAGTGTAGGGAGTTAACTGCAGCTTACCTTGGAGCTTTGGTCGTCTTCGAGGCTGTTCCTAGCGCTAAGGCAGGTCTGAGGTCAAAACTGTAGTCGAATCCGAATGAAAAGTATGGAGTCCAGTCGGGTCAGAGTCGCGATAACAGAGGATGCGATTAGAATGCCGTCAGACACAGCACCTGTGTCAATGTTGAGCACAATTCCAATGGAATAGTAAGAGCAGCGCGACGTACCGTAAAGGTGCAGGACTGCCTAAAAGAACAAGAGGTAAGTACGGCGTTCATGAGAAGGACTTGAACGCACCAAGCTAACCCATCTAGGATCACAACCCGTCGTCGAAGAGTAGAAATACGGCGTCGAGAAACCCGCCAGCAACGTTAAAGTCGGCAGTGCGTGTCCATGGGAAAGCGGAGCGCTGCGAACAGCGTCAACGAGGTTGGACTGACCAGAGCATGGAAAGGCGAGTAGAAGACGACGTCGAGGGCGGGAGGCTGAGGGCGGCAGCAAGTCAGCGATGTGAGATGGTGGTGGGAGGAAGAGACCGACCTGTGAGAACACCAAAGCCTGTAAGGAGCGTTAGAGAGCACGCTGAGGAATGTACCCGAGGAACGACGTACCAGAACGTTGAAGCTCCGTGAGATACGAGGACGAAGGCGGGTATCTGGAGATGACAATGAGCAAAGGAGGTGAGATGATGGTGGTGGGAAGGGACCCACGTCGTGACAATCAATACTAAGTGCCGGTCACGCTTTTAGACGCGTCGGGCTGGCGATGGCGAGGATGTCGGTAACGACGACGAGAGCACCACAGCAGCGAGTGAAAAGGAGTCAGAGGACTGAATGGGATGAGTAGTTGAAGGTGAGAGAGTAGGAGAGACGAAGAGGGAAAGGAAGCGAGTGCTGATGGATTTGGTGAAATCCGGTCGCCTTTTATTGCGTTTCCCGTAGTAAAGGCCCCAGTTAAAACGTAAATAGACTCGAGTAATCGGACGCCGTGATCCTGGAACATTGGTTGAGGCGGGAACTTCGGAACTTGTTGGCGGATTATTCGGACGCCACGGGAACCCGTTTCCAACGTCCTACGCGAATTAACCTCCCTGAACGCGTAACAGCAGCGTAAATATTTCACCTTCAAGCATGACCTTTGAGCCATAAAAGTTGTTGAACCCACTTCAACTCAGAGAACCAAAACCAACAATAGTTGTGTCCTGCTCGTGAATACAGTGTACCAAGTAGCCCATCGCATTCGTACGAATCTTCCAGCTTCCAAACAGGTGGAGCGGTTTCAAGGAGACAACCCTGACTTCTGATGGGGATCACAATGAGCCGTTTGAAAAACGGAGAAGTTGAAAACGTACAGATCTCAATTTCGAGGCGGAGATGCGCACCGCTTCGCGTTGCGCTCTCCTCCGTTCTGGTGCGAAAACAGGTCTCCGCTTACGTTCTGATCAACTGACACAGGGTCAGCATGAAATTGGAGCGACTGAACGGCGGAAAAGGTACGAACCTTTACTGTGCCACATTCAATTCAGGATTATTGCCGTGTAATCGTGATTTACGGCCAATACGGCACCGGTAATACGTCTATACAGAGTATATACAGGTTCAGTAGTCGCTAGATCGGGCCAGTTTGGGCGGAAAACGCGAGTTCGCCAAAAGTGTCGGAGGGATGGAGGAGGAGGACGATGTCCCACGTCATTTCCCCGCGTCCGAGAGGTCAAGATAAGATTGTTGATTCCCCAGACGCGTCACAGGGTCCAGAAAATCCTCGTGCTATCGATATGCAGGGTCCAGTACGCCTCGCTGAGGCGCAGACGCGAAAAGTCGGGGTAAAGGCGCGTCCAGTCCTCCAAGCACCGTCGGAATTCGTATTACGTAAGCTGTAAAGCAGCATCCAGGTAAATTTAGGTATCCGAGAGTCGCCAGAGAGTGGGAGAGGGAGGAAACACGTAGGTGTAAGCACCTCAAGATCGGCGTGGTCGTGGTACGAGTTCAAGTTTACCCGATCACTTGGGGCTACTTGATCTAGATCTCACCCTTCAAACACAATATTTCCCGCTCGATTCCGGGTCAGTAGGACGTCTAGAACGACGACCCAGCTGAGTATACCCGCTGGACGAGCGGAGGAAATATTCCATGTTGAACACGGGATATCCACCTTGGCGACACCACGAACATCACGCTAAGGGTTCATAGCACCGATCCTACGGCTTCTGGACTCCCCTGACTCGAAGTTTTCGAGAAGCTAGGAATCGAGGTTTCGGGAGCATTGACTTTCGCATTAACGTTGACAAGTGGTGTATTGGTTAGTCCGTCTATTTCTCCGACTTTGGGTGTTTATCATGTTTATGTAGGATATCGTACTGTACTTTACATAGTATTTTGGGACTATCTAGGCTTTTCTACGAGATGTTCTTTTAGGTATGTAGATCTGACGGTCATGCAAGGTAACACTTTTGAAGTGTCTCATTGACATTGGGTTATTTTCGGGCAAGAGAATTTAAACAAGTTCATTAGATTTTCGAGCAGGCTACGACTGAATGACGCTGTCTACACGAATAACCTATTATTCTGCGCTACATGTATGCGGCTACGACGTCGAATAGTCCCAAATTCACTCCAGCCGTCAAACTTCTCCTCCAGAGCGAAACCCAGAATCTGGAGAATAAACACCCATATCCGCAAGAACTAGCGAGTCTAGACGGTGATGAAGTCTCCGTAGATGCGATCTGTACAACGAATCAGCTCCGAAAGTGATCGAACAAATTCACGGCACGTACCTCGCGTCTCCAAAATTGCAGACGTGATCCAGGCTTCGAAGGCCCTAGAAACTAATAGCGACATGCTCCACCAGTTCGCCGTCCTTTCGTTGTCTTAATCCGTAGTCTTTTCGGTGTCGCATTCGAGATCTTGAAAGCGTGGCGTCAATATCGTTCGTTACGCGTTCCAGCAGTGAGAAGCAGCGCGAGCGCAGCGGCGGAAGCGCCGCTGCTCACTGCTGTTATGCTAGCCCTGAACTCACTAGTTTAGCGCGGAACTTCAGGGAAATTAATCAAACTCACCAAGTCGAGTTCGCCGTCCGTATGACCAAATTGGTTAATAAAGCCGAAAGTCCCAAGATCCAGATCGCCATCAACGGGTGCAGTTTATCCGCGAATCCTTGGAGTGGCGGAGGTCGGTCCAGTTCGGGCGGGAATGTCCAGCGAGAACAGAAAAACAAACCATTTCATCATAAATCCACAGCCGGTGCTGCGATGAGCGCAGACGGCGCTGGAGAATCGTCCAATCATGCTCACAAACTCGAAGTCTTGATGTTAAACCTGTCGCGCGCGAGATGAATAAGTGGGAATGATCCTGGAGGCCGCGAAGCGGCCGACCTGACTCCTGAAACCTAGTCAGGTTCAGGAGAGATCGAATCTGAAGCATAAACGTACCGAATTTGATGGGAAAGTCAACTAAATTCTTCGGAAATTACGGTCAGAAAGACTCTCGAAAATGAACATGAAATACTCACTTTCCTCCCAGGAAAAAAGCCGGGCCGGCGAGGCCACCATGCGCGGAGAGACTCAGAAATTCGTCCCCAAAAGGCAGAAGCCTCGAAGCGGGACGTTCAGAATCGTGGCGGACTCGGAGTCGCGGGAGGCGGCGCAGCCGCCTCCTCGGTTCCCAAGCGAGTCAAGTCCGAAGAAGAAAACGATAGCCGAGGTAAGAGCGGAATTCCGTGTTGAAATCGAGTTGAAACCGATGGAATTTGATGAGAAATAGAAATGAAATTGAAGTCAGAAATACGCACTTTTGTCCGAACTGACAAGCCCGTCCGGCGAGGACAGTCGGCGCTTCCCAGAGATCAATATCTCGTGTTACAGGGTCGACTCCGAAGTTTCTGGGTGGCGTCTTGAGGCCGCTGCGAACCTGTCGCCGTTGTTGAGTTCAATCCTACATGAATGAAATCACATTTCAAGAACGTACGAGATGTACTCACCTACCGCAGCATTTTACACCATTCTGAGTTAAAATGGGTGAGAAATTGCTGTTCAAAAAGGTCCAGAACAACGCACTTTTTCCAGCATCCAAAAGCCTGCCCGGCGAGGGCATCCACGCGGTCAAAGTCTTCGCAGATTCGTAATGGCATTTCTGAGTTTGTAGAACGTCTCAGAGGGTCGAGTTTGTCGTCTTCCAAGTCGCAGACGCGTCGAAACTGAAATCCAAGTCAGAGCTCATCGTAGTTCAAGTCGAAGACACAACTTCCACTTTGGGCTTGGTCGTGATCGACGTTCTCCTCAACGTCGAACCACCATGTCTTTTTGGACGCTGAGCTCTACGTCCCCCGAGCCTCCGCGACACTATCTTATATCGACTTGCTGGACCTATTGGACATCAAATTCTTAGGGAAACTCACCTGGGACGCGTTGGACTCGTTTGAAGCTGAAGACGACGGTTTTGAGCTTCAGTTCGAGAAATTACACTGCGACGCACCTCTGCCCTTTCTGTGCACAATACTAAGCTTAGAATCTCCCACTCTGGCGCCTTTGAACGCTATCTTCCTTCTGGACACGTTTCTGGACGACTACAGGAAATGGTGAGCTCGCAAAATGATTCTAGATCGTTTTTCTAGGCGTACCATTCCTCCCCAAGTTCATTCCTGGCTTCAAAATGACGTTGATACTCTGAGAATTAACTGGAGAGCTGTAGCGACGTGGCAGCGCCGTGACGGAGAGTAGGGAAGGATAGTGCTTGTGACACAAATCTGTGATTCTGCGGCGCGGTAAGAAAATTTTCCCTTCTCCCGATCATCAATCGCTGATACGTTTTCTCCAGCACCCTGACTGAATCCTTACGCCGTTTCTGTAGTATTTTTCAGTCAATCCTACCGCTCTTTTCGTTATATTAGCTGGTCTGCGGTTGTATTTCCGACTATCCAGCCACCGAGAACAAGCATACTGCTATGAATCTCTCCGTCACCGTCCCAAACTCCTCTGTGTTCCCCGAGTAAGCGAGGTACACGGAATGTGGCGCCCAATTCAACCCTGCCAACTTCGAATATTGCGCCGCGACGGAAACTTTCTTGGCTCGCTGGACGTCTACGTCCTCTTCGACGATGTGTATATGAATCACGAGCAGTAAAATTGCTCTCTCGAACCGTATCCTGAAAACCTCAAAATGTGCAAGATCTCGCTACCGTGACCGGCGCGATCTGTCCGTAATTTCTCTCTCGTT